>CAUYRT010094739.1:0-11208 GCA_963574885.1 Lepilemur ruficaudatus | reverse complement strand
GCTCAAGGTCAGGAGTTCGAAACCAGCCTGAGCAAGAGCGAGACCCGTCTCTACTAAAAATAGAAAGAAATTAATTGGCCAACTAAAAATATATAGAAAAAATTAGCCGGGCATGGTGGCTCATGCCTGTAGTCCCAGCTGCTTGGGAGGCTGAGGCAGAAGGATTGCTTGAGCCCAGGAGTTTGAGGTTGCTGCGAGCTAGGCTGACGCCACGGCACTCACTCTAGCCCGGGCAACAGAGTGAGACTCTGTCTCAAAAAAAAAAAAAAAGAAAAAGAAAAAAAAAATTAGCCTGTCAACTAAAAATAGAAACAAAAAATTAGCTGGGTGTGGTGGCTCACGCCTGTAGTCACAGCTACTCAGGAGGCTGAGGCAGGAGGATGGCTTGAACCCAGGAGTTTGAGGTTGCTGTGAGCTAGGCTGACGCCACGGCACTGTAGTCCAGGCAACAGAGTGAGACTCTGTCTCAAAAAAAAAAAAAAAAAGTTGATAGGTTAAGCTAAAATGCAGTATTTCTAAACATTAGGCAATGAAAACGGGTTTTATCCATTTTAATGCCATAACATGTAGTTACTTTTAATCCATGTTGAATATAGGGTTGGTTCCTAAACTAAACACAGTAAACTATTCTATTTCAAACTGTAAATCAGAAATTATACTTTTTCTTATGTAATTAATTTAAAGTATGTAGCATGTTAAATAATTGAATTTTGCCTTCATAACACGAATATTATTGATAATTATATTAAATTACTCTTTTTTATACAATCCTAGTACTATTTTGTTAAAAAGTAAAAATTTTATATAAAATTTTAGTTTCCTTGTATTTTTTTTGTGCAGACAGAGTGTCACTCGGCGTCCTGGGTGGAGTGCAGTGAGGGTGGGTCACCGCAAGCTCCAGGTCCTGGTCTGCGAGCGATCCTTCTTGCCTCAGCCTCCCGGGTAGCTGGGACTACAGGCGCTTGCCAGAGCGTCCGGCTGGGTTTTGTTGGTTTTGTGTATTTTTTTTGCCTTTACTATTTTTTTCCGAGACTTTTAGACGGGGTCTCACTGTAGTCAGGCTGGTGTCAGACTGGTGTCGAACCCCTGAGCTGCAGCTATCCGCCCGCCTTGGCCTCCCAGAAAGCTGGGATTACAGGCGTGAGCCACCGCGCCTGGCAAAATTTTATATAAAATTTTAAAACCTATATCAATGAGAAAATATTTATAAATGTAATATTTTTAGTGCTTTTGATGTGCTTACAACAATGCCTGTTACGTAGTAAGCATTATATATATTTATTAAATAAAATGAATGCAAAATTATAAAATGATATTTTAAAATATTACAAGTTTTATAAGATATATATGAGTTTACAAAGAGGACTTTTATCATAAAAAAATACATATACACATTGGGAAACACAGATTTATGTAATCATTCTCCCACTGTTGGCTATTCAGGTTACTGCTAGTTTCTTGGTTTTTTTTTTTTTTTTTTTTTGAGGATTACTGTGATGAACATTTTTCCAAGCATAAAGAAGTTTTTATAGCTTATGTTATTTTCTGGAAGTATTTTCACAGAATAGGGTAATTGGTACAAAAGTTGGGATGACATTATGACTTTTGATATGTCATAGTTGCTAACCTTATTTTAGTGACACTTTGAATAAGGAAAAATATAATGCTCCAACTCTGAGTCAACTTTGTGCAAGAGGCTTTACTGACCTTATTGCTGTCATTTGAATATTCGTTCCCTCCAAAGCTCATGTTGAAATTTAACCCCCAATGTGGCAGTATGGAGAGGTGGGGCCTTTAAGAGGTAATTAGGTTTTGAGGGGTCTGCCTTGATGTATGGATTAGGTGGCTCAATAGGTTATCATATGAGTGGGACTGGTGGCTTTAGAAAGAGAGACCTGAGCTAGCATGCTCAGCCCACTTGCCATGTGACGGCCCATGCCACCTCGAAACTCTGCAGGGAGACCCCACTCTCTCACACATGAGGGACTCTTGACCTTGGCCTTCTCAGCCTCTGTAACTGTAAGAAATAAATTTCTTTTCTTGCTAAATTACCCAGTGTCAGGTATTCTGTTATAAGCAACAGAAAATGGATGCTTTCAATCTTCACAATAACTCTGTAGAGTAGGTGGTGTTGTCATTCCTATTTTCCAGATGCATAAACTGAGACTCGAAGAGTTGAATCATCATGACCTGACATTTTGGAGGAAATATTGAGTTTCAACTGCAGGGACACCAAGCAGGAAAGACTGTCTTGGGTAAATTTCTGTCCCTCAGCTGAAGGTGGGGGAAAGGATTGATTTGTTGTTGTTACCTACAAGGAAGACGGAGAAGACTTATACATTATCACGGACTTGGAAATCTTACAGTAAAAACTGGAAGGATGGAAAATGGGTTAGAGAGTAGGGCAAGAGTGATTGATAGGGTTACTTGGTATATTCGTTTCCAAGGCACTGACTGGATATTTAATGATATTATTATGGTAATATTCAAAAAAGAACTCATATATTTTGGAGATACATGTTGAAATATTTATGGATGAAATGATGTGATGTTTGGAATTTCCTTTAAAACTATTAGGAGAGGAATGTAGATAAAATGGTAATTGCTATGAGTTAGTTATTTTTGGCTATGAGTTAGTAAATGGGGTTAATCATATTATTCTCTGTATTTTTATAAATGTTTTTAAGGTTTAAAAAAAAACTCCACCAAGCCTAAGAAGTTTTACGGGACAGTACTACTGAACTTTCTAAAAAGAGATAATTTTATGTTATGTACATTATTCAAGAGTTGGAAAGGTATCCATCTCATTTTATAAGACAAGCAAAGCAGTGATGCCAAAACTGAAAACTGAAAGATCTACCTCACTTGTAACACAGATGCAAAAATGCAATTTAATTATGAGCAAAGTAAATGCAATAGTATATCAAGGGAATATATTACGACAAGGGGAGGTTAATTACAGATGTCCAAGAATTTAATTTTTACTTAGAAAGTTTATATAATTCACTACATGCACAAATTAAAGCATCTGATTATATCAATAAATGCTAAAAAGGATAAAATTTAATACCCGTTAATGATTTTTTAAAACTCTAAGCAGCTTACTATAGGAGAGAAATTTCTTATCTTAATAAAGAGACTTAGCAAAAACCTACAGCTATCACAATACTTACTGGTGAATTTAGAGGTAATCCTATTAAATCAGGAATAAGACAAGGATGCTTGCTTTCATGCTACTATATAACATTAAACTAGGATATCTAGTCAATGCAATAAAACAAGAAAAATGAATAAGAAACCTATTAGTGAGGATGTTTTTGTTTGCAAATAATAGAAAATCTAATTTGAAATAGCTTATACAATAAATAAATTTTATTATCTCACATAATAAGAAATCCTGAGGTAGGGAGTCCCTAGAATTAGTTAATTTAGTGGTTACTGACATCATTAAGGATCCAGGTTCTTTCTATTTCTACCTGTACAATATCCAGAATGTCACATTTGCATGTTTCCACCTTGCTCCTCCCAAGGAAACAAGGTGGCTGCCGTAGTACCAGGCACCCTACATAAGCATGTCAAGCAGAAATGACGTTGATGCCTGTTTGTCTCTTTTCAAGAGGAAATGTTTCCCAGAAGCTCTCCAGAATATTTTGTCACACTTTACTGGTCAGAACAAGGTCACATGCCCATTCTAGTATTATGGAATAATGTTCCCAGTCTGCTCATGATGAACATTTCGTGGAGGAAAGAAAAAATAATGTAGGTAGTTAGATCACTGAGATTTTGGTGTGTTTGTTACTGCAACATAACCAAGCCTATCCTGACTTTATTAACAAAACCTAAAGTAAATTCACATCTTGGCTGGCTCAGTGGCTCATGCCTGTAATCCTAGCATTCTGGGAGGCAGGAGGATGGTTTGAGGTCAGGAGTTCCAGACCATCCTGAGCAAGAGCAAGATCCATCTCTACTAAAAATAGAAAAATTAGCAAGGTGTCTTGGTGCGTGCATATAGTCCCAGCTACTCAAGAGGCTGAGGCAGGAGGATCGCTGGAGCCCTGGAGTTTGAGGTTGCAGTGAGCCTATGATGACACCACTGCACTCTAGCTAAGGTGAGGGGAGACTCTGTTTTGGAAAAAGAAACAAATCTATTCATATCTTTATCCTTCTCCTGACCAATAAATCCAGTCACTACTCTTCTCATACATATGCTACCTTACTCCCTCTCTCCCTCTGTATTTAAACACTTTTATTAGTTTCTTTACAACACCTCCAGTATTTCTTTATGTTTATTCAAGGAAATATGAATATATAATACTCTCTTGCTTTCATAAAAAGTACAAAATTAAGGGCCGGATGCGGTGGCTCACGCCTGTAATCCTAGCACTCTGGGAGGCCGAGGCGGGTGGATCGCTCAAGGTCAGGAGTTCGAAACCAGCCTGAGCGAGACCCCGTCTCTACTAAAATAGAAAGAAATTAATTGGCCAACTAAAGATATATATAGAAAATATTAGCCAGGCATGGTGGCGCATGCCTGTAGTCCCGGCTACTCGGGAGGCTGAGGCAGGAGGATTGCTTGAGCCCAGGAGTCTGAGGTTGCTGTGAGCTAGGCTGACGCAATGGCACTCACTCTAGCCCGGGCAACAGAGTGAGACTCTATCTTAAAAAAAAAAAAAAGAAAAAGTAGAAAATTATGTTACCATTCTGTACCTTCCTTTTGTTACTTAAAATAGATCCTGAAGATCTTTTTATATCAGTACAAAAAAAAAACCTTCCTAATTTTTTTTTATTGCAGCTGTATTTTGTTCCATTGTGTGACTGTAGCATAGTTTATTTAACCAGCTCCTCACTGTTGGGCACTTTGGGTGTTTCCAATCTTTTTCTATTGTAGACGATGATGCATTGATGAATTACCCTGTACATACATCATTTTGTCAGTGTGCAGGCGAATATGTGAAATCTCCAGAAGTGAAAAGCCAGGTAAAAGGCTAAATGTATTATAAATTTGGGAAATATTTGCCTTCTATGATTGTTGTGTCATTTTTCACTCTCTGGCTATGTATGAGATTACCTGATTCCCCATAGCCTTGCTGACAGAATATGTTGTTCAACTTTTAGATTTTTCCTGATCTAATAGATATGTTAGTTTAGTTTTGATTTCCATTTTTATTATGAGTGAAATTTATTTCCTTTTTATATGCATATAAGCCATTTGTATGTTTTTTTCTGAGAACTTTACGTTCTTGGACATTGTTCATTTTTCTTTACAGAGTTATGGGTCTTAATTGGTCTTTTCATATTGATTTATTATAATTCCGCATATATTTGGATAGTTAGCCCTTCATCCATTGTGTGAGTTGCAATATATTTTCCCATTTTTGACATTCATCTGTCAGCATTGCTATGGCATATCTTCCCATGCACTTAAACATTTTTTTATGTAGTCAAAATTACTTATTATTTTTTGTATGTATCTTTTGCATTTTTGAGTCATAGTTAGCTCATAAAGAAATTCACTATGTTTTCTTATAGTTTCATGGCTTCTTTTTTTAATATTAGAATTTAAAGAATCTATTTGCCTTTATTCTGGTGCATGATGAGAGGTATAGATTCAATTTCATTTTTTCCAGGTGGCTGTCTAGTTGTCTCATACCATTTATTTAAAACTCATTCTAGGCCGAGCACGATGGCTCACGCCTCTAATCCTAGCACTCTGGGAGGCCGAGGCGGGCGGATCGCTCAAGGTCAGGAGTTCAAAACCAGCCTGAGCAAGAGTGAGACCCCGTCTCTACTATAAATAGAAAGAAATTAATTGGCCAACTAAAGATACATATAGAAAAAATTAGCCGGGCATGGTGGCACACGCCTGTAGTCCCAGCTACTCGGGAGGCTGAGGCAGAAGGATCGCTTCAGCCCAGTAGTGTGAGGTTGCTGTGAGCTAGGCTGACGCCACAGCACTCTAGCCAGGGCAACAGAGTGAGACTCTGTCTAAAAAAAATAAAAAATAAAAAAATAAAAAATAAAAAAAATAAAACTCATTCTTGCCACTTTGATTTGAGTTGCCACTTTTTCACACACTAAATTTCTATATGTGCCTGGATTTATTTCTGTACATTATATTCTCTTCCTTTAGCCTGTCTAGTCAGGCACCATTGTCACATTGTTTTAATTAGCGGAACCTTATAGTGTGCTTGATTATCTGATTGGGATAGTTGCACCATATTGCTCTTCATTTTCAGAGTTTTTCTTGCTTATTCACTTCTTTGAATGAGTTTAGAAACAACTTATCTACTTCCAGGAGAAATAAAACAATTGATTTATTAAGATGAGGTTAAATTTATAAATTGACTCAGAGAGAAGGGACTTTTTGTGATGTTGATTTTTTTCCATTTCTTCAGTTCTACATTTGTATACCACAGTAGTGTCTTAAATTTTTCTCATAAAGATGTTGTATATTTCTTGTTAAGTTTATGCTTAAGTAGTTTATCTCTGCTGTTGTTTTTGCTGTGGAAGATATAATCTTCTTTTTTGGTTTTTAAATTTATTTTTTATTTTTCATTTATTTATTTTCTTTAGAGACTGCGTCTAATTATGTTGCCCAGGCTGGTCTTGAACTACTGGGCTCATGGAATCCTCCTGCCTCAACCTCCCAAGTAGTTGGGATTATAGGCCTGTCCCATCATGCCTGGCCACTTTATTTTTTAGCTGGTATTGTTTTATATAAAAGAGTGATTCATTACTATATATTAATTTTATACCCTGTGATTTGCTGGATTCCCTTAATTATTATTATTATTTTTTTTAAACAGTCTCACTCTGTTGCCTGGGCTAGAGTGCCCCGGCATCAGCCTAGCTCAGTAACCTTAAACTCCAGGGTTCAAGCAATCCTCCTGACTCAGCCTCCTGAGTAGCTGGGACTACAGGCATGCACCACCCTGCCTGGCTAATTTTTTCTATATATTTTTAGTTGTCCAGCTAATTTCCTTCTATTTTTAGTAGAGACGGTGTCTCGCTGTTGCTCAGGCTGGTCTCGAACTCCTGAGCTCAAACGATTCTCCCACCTCGGCCTCCCAGAGTGCTAGGATTACAGTCGTGAGCCACCACGCCTGGCCTTCTCTTAATTATTTGTAGTTATTTTTCTATTAAATATAAAATCATCATTTGAAAATAGTGATCATCTTACCATCTTTTTTATAATTCTTATACTTTCTTTTGTCTAACTGCATTTGTTAATATTTTCAGGAAAATTAAATATTAGTGGAGATAAGGGCATCTTTGTCCTGTTTCTTACTTTATTGAGAGTGCTTCCAAGGTTATCTGTTTAGATTGATTCAGATTTCTGGATTAATAAATATATGTTAGAGAAGTTATCATTTGTTTATATTTAATGATGCATTTTTAAAATCAAGAAAGGGTTTTTACTTTTTTCCAAATTCTTGTTAGCATCAGTTGAGATCACATTATTTTTCTTCTCAGGTATATTAGTATAGATAGAATCCTCCTATTGAATGATCTTTTCATTCATGTAATAAACACCATTTGGTTATTATTTTAAATGTGCCCTTGATTCTGCTTGTTAATATTTTATTTGGTGTTTTTGCACTGATATTTATGAATGAGAGTGTTCTGTAGTTTTCTTTCTTTCTGCAATCTTTGTCAAGTTTTGGTGTCAATGTTATATTTGCTCTGCAATCATTTAAAAATGAATTATCAGCTTGAGGTTTTTCAGAAAACATGAGCTGTGTGAATTTAGGTCACAAACCAACGTGAAGGGTAGCTTGTGGTTCTACATTTTCAGGGGATATTTTTATTTCTCCCCCTACCAACCACCAAGGTTGAATAGGCAAGTTTTCTTACTGTAGTTTCCTGCAGGATGGATTTTTCTAACCCATTTTTTTGAATCTGAGCTCTGTAGGTGGGTCTCCCGTCTATCTCCCCCACCTTGGAAAGGTCTATGCTCTAGACCTTGGGAAAGTGTAAAAGTGGAAACTTAAGGTCATACAAGGTGACTATAAAGCACCTGCCATTCCAATAGGATTTCTCCTTTCACTCATTTGGCTTATGTAACTTTTTGTGACTTTCTTGCCAACACATTTAAAAAATTACATTTTTAAATTGAAATTAAATTTATTTTGTCTATCATTTTTACTTATTTTTCAGCAAGAAGGCTGTTCAGGGTAAGCGGTCTACTACACTGCTAGAAACAAATATTAGAAAATAAGCACCACATGTACTCACCATCAAATTGGTTTCACTGATCAACACCTAAGTGCACATATAGGAATAACAATCATCAGGCGTCGGGCAGATGGGAGGGGGAGGAGGGGATGGGTATATACATACATAATGAGTGAGATGCACACTGTCTGGGGGATGGTCACACTTGGAGCTCTGGCTCAGGGGGAGGGGGTGGCAAGGGCAATATACGTAACCTAAACATTTGTACCCCCATAATATGCTGAAAAAAACCCCCAAATATTAGGACTTGCCATATCAAATATCAAAATATTTTATATACTAAAGCAATTAAAACTGTGTGGTTTTGGCATAGAAATAAATAGTTAAATGGGGTAGAATGGAGACTACAGAAATAGATCTGTCCATACATGAGAATTAATAATATTAGCATATAATATTAGTGTAACCTCAAATTCAATAGTGTTGAAATGAACACTATTTACTAATAAATACAGTTAGTATTAAGTTAAACTATTTAGTATTACAGATTTATTAATAAATACTATACTATTGGAGAAAATAAAGTTACATCTCTACTATATACCATGCTCAAAATTAAACTCCAGATGGATTAAAAGGAGAAACATAAAAAACACCCAATCTATAAAATCATTCAATGAAAATACAGACAAATATTTATAACCACTGAGAAGGGGAGCACCTCTAAAGAAAACACACACACACAATCATACAGGAAAATATAGGAAAATATTTTTAAAGATTTTTTAAAGATTCTCTAAAGTAAGATACAATTAATACTCCAACACACAAAAAGCTTTACAGGAAAGATTGATAAATTTGATTACTTAAAAATGAAAACCTTATTCTTGTAAAGGCAAAATCAAAGTGAAAGAAAAAGCAAGAGGCTAGAAAAAAATATTTGCATCATATATATAATAAAAAACTTAATTTCACAAATATGTAAGACGATAAGAAAAGAAACTCAACAGAAAATTGTCAAAGGCTATAAAGAGGCAGAGCAAAAGGACAATAAAGATATTAAAAGATATCTACCTTTTACAATCAATCAGGGACACTCAAATCTTAACAACAATGATATACTATCCCTTATCTGTGATGTAGACAAATATTTTATATTGATTATATCAAGTGCAGGCATATGTGTAGAAAAATTGATATCTATCTCGTATTCAATTTTTGGAAATTTAAATCAATATAACCTTTTTGGATGATAATTTAGTGATATTAAAATTTTAAAAATGCATACCCTGTTATGGAAAAATGCTACTTACACAGCATATGCCAGAAGAATATATTAATATATGCACATATGACAAAGAGATGTATAATAATAAAAATTTAAGAACAAAGTAACTTCCTGTCAATGGTGAAATGGTTAAATAATGCAGGTTGTATGTGTACACAAGGAGACATAAAATAATTTTTATTCCATTATTTATTGCATATAACTGTTTATAATGTCAAATGGTAAAAAACAGCCTAAATGACTATCATGGGAGAATGGGTAGATAAAATGCGGTCTAGTCATTTAAGAGATTACTATACAGCAGTTAAAAGGCATAAGCTAGACATTTATCAAAATGGTTGAATCTTAAACATAATTTGCATGGTAAAATCAAGTTGTAGATACATACAGCATGATACTAGTTTGATAAAATTTTTAAGCTCACAAAACAACCCTGTATGTTACATAAGACAAATATAGCAAGTGGATTGAAAAGAAACACATTAAATATATAGGAGAAGGGAGAAGAGAGAAGAGATGGGGTAAAACAAAAACCAAAACTGGCTATAACTAAGGAGTATGAATAATCAAATCATAGCAATCCATTTGTACATCTGAGGCCTAATACAACTAGAAAAACAAAACACAAACAAATGAACGAAACTGTGATACAACCATACCAAGTTTTTAGGTAAGAGTTAAAAAAAATAATTAAGTTGAGCTATATTTTTCTGAAATGGAAAGATCTCCAAGACATTTTGTTAAGTGCAAAAAGCAAGTCAAAGAACCATATGTAAACGTATAACATTTATGTAAAACAAAACCATAAAATAGAACTCTCTCTATATATACACACACATACACACAAATGCATAAAGTTTTGGAAAAGATAACTATGAATAAAATATAAATAGTGATATAGGAAAATTTCTTACATTATTTATAAAAATTTATAAATAGTACAGAATGAAAATGAAGACAGAAACTCCAGGAAAAACAAACAAAAAAAAAAAAAAAGGAAGAAGGGAAGCTTAACTCTCATAATCACTGCTTCTGCAATGAACAATATTTACATAGTGTTATGGACTGAGTGTGTCACTCTGCCCCCATCTCACCAATTCGTATGTTGAAGCCCTAACTCCCAGTGTGATGCATTAGCAGATGATGCCCTTGGGAGGTAATTAGGTTAAGATGAGGTTGAGAGTGGAGCCCCCACGATGGGTTTAGTGCCCTCATAAGAAAAGGGGCACCAGAGCTTTCTCTCTCTGACACATAAGGACACAGCGAGAAGACAACCATCTGCCTTGCTGAGAACCAAATCTGCTGGCACCTTGATCTTGGCCTTCCCAGCCTCCAGAACTGTTGAGAAACAAATTCTTGTTTATAGTATTTTGTTATAGCAGCCTGAGCTAAGACACATAGTCACAATAATATCTTTACATTGCTTTTTAGTATTTATAACCAACCTATACACAAAGCTTAGATAACTTAGTTACACCATAAATGTTATCAACGCTGGTAAGGCAAAAATCAAGCACAGATGACAAAAGGTGCAAAGTGAAGGGCAGAGATACTGAGTGGAATTAGGGAGCTTTTATTTATTTATTTATTTATTATATGAGACAGAGTCTCACTCTGTTGCCCGGGCTAGAGTGAGTGCCGTGGCGTCAGCCTAGCTCACAGCAACCTCAAACTCCTGGGCTCAAGCAATCCTCCTGCCTCAGCCTCCCAAGTAGCTGGGACTACAAGCATGCACCACCATGCCC
>CAUYRT010094738.1:0-38365 GCA_963574885.1 Lepilemur ruficaudatus | reverse complement strand
TTAACTGAGCAAATTTACCCTTGAAATATTTTACCTGGTCACAGAAACAGACCATATAAAGCAGAAATCATAATCACTTTAAGGTTTTAGTTTATTCTTTTATAGTCTCCCTCTTTTTTAAATTTTTTATTTTTTTTTTTTGAGACAGAGTCTCACTCTGTTGCCCCAGCTAGAGTGCCGTGGCATCAACCTAGCTCACAGCAACCTCAAACTCCTGGGCAACTTCTGCCTCAGCCTCCCGAGTAGCTGGGACTACAGGCATGCGCCACCATGCCCAGCTAATTTTTTCTATATATTTTTAACTGTCCAATTAATTTCTTTCTATTTTTAGTAGAGATAGGGTCTTGCTCTTGCTTAGGCTGGTATCAAACTGCTGACCTTGAGCAATCTGCCCGCCTCCACCTCCCAGAGTGCTAGGATTACAGGCTTGAGTCACTGCGCCTGGCCTATAAATGTCTAATTTTTGAAATATAAGGTCCACTTGTGGTGACTAATGCCTGTAATCTCTGTACTTTCAAAGGCCAAGGTGGGAGGATTGTTTAAGCCCAGGAGTTCGAGACTAGTCTGGACAACATAGCGAGACCCTCTCTCTACCAAAAAATAAATAAATAAAATAAAATATAAGATTTTTAAAAATGTGAAGTCGTAATATTGGATTGTTCATAATAGTATAATTTTGCATTTTATTTTTATTCACAAATATTTAGTCCCTAAAGTATGTCATATTTATTTTAGGCCTCTAGATGCATATAGTCCAGAGAAAAGGTAAAGAAAAAGAAAAAATCTTCCTTTTAGTTTACTGGTAGATCTCTTACATTCTAGGTTGGTTATTGTGGAGAAAAATTGCAGGCCACTTGAACATTTTTAGTAATACATTTCATTCATGATAGGCCAAGAGTTAACAAGGATTAACACTTGCACTGCTCTGCAAAAGTTCTTGAGTTCTTGTCAAGACCAAGACCGGTTTGACTTGTTTTATCTTTGGTTTGTAGGAGTAACTTAAATAGATATATCTCTCCCCAAATCTCCCTTGGGAAAGAATCCCAACCCAACTCTACTTCTCCTAAGCTTTTATGATCAGCAATGGGTGTTTGGAATATTTGCTTTAAGAACATTCCTAAAACCTGATTTGATAGAAGTTGAATGCTTTTGTTTTAGGAACAGGCTAGTTTAAGATATTCTAGTAACCTATTTATGTGCTCCGTGTTATACTGTTTTCTGTTTTATTAAGAAGTTCAAAATTATAGCATTTGATTATTAAATAAGATTGGATCTTGAGTAGTTACACTGAGAGGTCCTCCTTGGGTGGGACTTCCTTACTACTTCCTTCTGTATGCTGTGACCTCATACGCATAGTCTGCCTGGTCTCAAGGGATCCGCCTGCCTTGGCCTCCCAATGAGCTAGTATTGCAGGCGTGAGCCACTGTGCTGGGCCAAGATTATAATTTTTGAGACAGCGAGACAGTCCAACAATTCTGCCAAATTGTCAGTGAGCTGGCCTATTATTTACTTGATTTGGGTTGAGTATTAGGTCAGTGGTTTTCTTAGTTATTTAATGTCTTAGTCCAGCAGTCCCCAACCTTTTTGGCACCAGGGACTGGTTTCATGGAAGACAATTTTTCCATAGGATGGGGAGATGGAATTGATTTCAGGATGATTCAAGCACATTACATTTATTGTGTGGTCAAACCTCTTGACTAATGGTAGTCTGTATTTGCAGCCATTCCCCAGTGCTAGTATCACTGCCTCAGCTCCACCTCAGATCACCAGACATTAGATTCTCATAAGGATCACGCAACCTAGATCCCTCGAGTGTGCAGTTTACAGTAGGGTTCACACTCCTATGAGAATCTAACACCGCCACTGATCTGATAGAAGGCGGTGCAAATGCGGTGATGCAAGTGATGGGGAGTGGCGGTAAATGTAGATGAAGCTTCGTTCATTCACCCACTACTCATCTCCTATTGTGTGGTCCGGTTCCTAACAGGCCACAGACCGATCTGGGGATAGTCTGTGGCCTGGGGACTGGGGACCATAGTTTTAGTCTGTTTTCCGTTCTGAAATTAGGTAATTTATAAGAAACAAATTTTATTTCTTAGAGTTAATGAAGGCTGAGATGTCCAAGGTCAAGGAGCCGTATCTG
Source organism: Lepilemur ruficaudatus (assembly GCA_963574885.1). Classification (NCBI taxonomy): domain Eukaryota; kingdom Metazoa; phylum Chordata; class Mammalia; order Primates; family Lepilemuridae; genus Lepilemur; species Lepilemur ruficaudatus. The sequence continues at coordinate 36,222 of CAUYRT010094738.1, read as the reverse complement.
GTGGGGTCTGCTTGCTGGTAGGGACTCTCTGCAGAGTCCTGAGGCAGTGCAGGGCATCACAAGGCAAGAGGGCTCATAAGAGACAGCCAAACTGGTTTTTATAACAGACCCACTCTTGTGATAATTAACCAACTCCATTGATAACTCATGAATCCATGAATGGATTAATCCATTCGTGCGGGCAGAGCCTCATGACCCAATCACCTCCCAAAGGTCCTACCTCAAAAATGCCATTGACATATAAATTTGAGGACAAAATTTCTAACACATGAAACTTGGGGTACACATTCAAACCACAGCATTTAGCTTGGTAGTTTTTACAGTCAATAGGAATGGATTAGTTTATGAGTATCTTTTACACCAAAATATTTTCTCCAAAATATTCCAAAAGAGTAGGCAGTAAAGGAATGAAAATATGATTGATTTTAAGAGACTGGAAAAATAGATAACTGATATTTAAAAATAAAAATACTAAATCTAAATTCAAAGGTGATTTATCCATGAAAAGCAAACAAGGACTTTTGACTTAGAGTGATTGTAAATGATTATTAGGTATCTTGTATAGTCTTAGGACTGGAGTTATTTTAGGGGATCCTTAAAATTAGTGTTGCCTAGAGAGGTGTCCCACTTCAGAAGTTATGGACAGAGAGTCCTTTGGCAATTGTCTCTTGACTTGCATCTTATCTTCCATGATTAATTCCACTGACATTTTCAAATTAAAATATCATAAAAGAATCATATGAAGTGATTTAAAATGCAGATTCTTGGTTTCAACTTAGACCAGCTGAAGTTGATCTTTTCTTCTTTTGGAATGAGGCCAGGAATCTGCATTTTTAACCAAATTCTCTACCACTCAGTTCTGTTGTGCAGGATCCTACTATAATAGCCTTGAAGCAGCCAGTCCTGAGAAAGCAAAGAGAGCCCTGTTATGCTTAGCCCCCAAATTCCGTAAGCATTGGATTTTTTTCTTTCTTTTTAGTCCCACTGCTATCATCCTCAGTTAAGGTTTTCATAATTTGTTCTAGCCTGGAAGATACAGTTTTCTAAGTGGTCTATCCTTCTAGGCCCTTCTTCCTGCTAGCTCTGACAGTTCTTCCCACTTTTGATATATTATGCTTGTCAGATCTACTAGGCACCCATCTCCTATGATCTGGCTTATCCTACTTCATGCTTTGCAATTTTCTAACAGGAATCCTCTACTTCCAAAATTAAGGTTTGTTATCCTTCAACAGCCACTCAGATCTCATTGAATGGATTCCAGTCGCTCCTCCACACTGATTTCTTCTTCATTAAATACTTGAGTTCTTCCAGTGTGTTTTATACTAGGTGTAATGAGAGAGTCAAAGGTTAGAACAGTGCTTCACAGAGCACTTGCAATCTGGGGAGTCAGGTCTTTTATGGAAACGGTAAATACCAACACGAATTTGGGGCACTATAAGAATTGTTACAAGGTACTACACAGGTAAAAATGATATTTTAAGTGCTGGAAACTCATTTTACTTATGATTTTCTTTCTCTGAAGTACTTTAGCATTTAAAATTTATAGTATTACTCTAATATTATATTACTATATTGTATCTTGTATCAGTAAGTCTTAAAAAGTAGTAAACATCATGAGATCCATGCCTACACATTTGGTTTTTGGTTGAAGTTTCAGAAATATGTGAACATGAAGCAACAATATTGATGGAAAATGATGTTCCATACCACACAATTAAATGGTTTTTAAAAAATATCTTTGATGAAACTTTTTTTAATTGGGTGAAATTGTGGTTATTTAAAGCCTTAAAAGTAGGCTGGGCGTGGTGGCTCACACCTGTAATCCTAGCACTCTGGGAGGCCGAGGCAGGAGGATCGCTCAAGGTTGGAGTTCAAAACCAGCCTGAGCAAGAGTGAGACACCGTCTCTACTAAAAATAGAAAGCAATTAATTGACCAACTAAAAATATATATAGAAAAAATTAGCCGGGCATGGTGGCGCATGCCTGTAGTCCCAGCTACTTGGGAGGCTGAGAAAGAAGTATTGCTTGAGCCCAGGAGTTTGAGGTTGCTGTAAGCTAGGCTGATGCCACGGCACTCTACAGCCCGGGCAACAGAGTGAGACTCATGTCTCAAAAAGAAAGAAAGAAATAAAAAATAAAGCCGTAAAACTTTCTGAAGTGCTACTTTTATCAGAATTCACCACATCTTTTTGTTATGGAATTTTTCCTTTAACATAGAGTAATAAACCTAGTCAAGTCTAACCAATAGATTGCTGTGAGAACTATGATATGGACCTACATGTATATAGGTATTAGGGAGCAGAGTGGTGGAAAACAACCAGCTGCATTACCTAAAAAACATGAGAACTTGTATTTGTTCACCTTATTGACAGTTTTGGTACTATGTAAGATAAATATTAGTAAACAAAATGCTAAGTCTTGAACTTTTATAGAATTATAGGCAGTTAATCTGGGATTACTTTAAGAGAAAGCACCAATATCTGCTGAGTTTTGTACAGTCTGAAATGCTTAATGTCCTGGGGCAAACACCTTTCAAATTTTAAAATTTCATGAAGACTATTAAGTATTATAAAATGAAATTGAATATAGATGTGACATTAGGCTTAATCAATTTCTTATTAAAAAATTAGAATCCATTGCTTATCAGTCGTTAGATTGTCTGACTTAGGACAGTGGAGGAGAATGCTTAATAAGTGATAATACTGTCCGTTAATTCAGTTTTGGCTTTAGGTGAGCATATTAGAACTTATTGTTTGGTTTTATTTGTCAAACTGCGTGATAGATTTGGCAGCCCTTCTCCCACACCCCTTTAAAGGCACTTTGTTCATAGATTAGCAAGAATGATTTTTAGGCAACTTTGATTCCAAAGCCTCAGAGAGAAATGTTTAAAGTGAAGTCAAGGAAATAATCTGGTCTCACCTGTATATTTCTTTTTAGTATCTGTTAGATCTTTCTCAGTTCTTCTTCATTTCTCTGTCACTCTCCTATGTGAGAAAGGAAAAACTATAACAATACACATTTTCCATTTTATTTAATTTGCTTAGTCCAAAATTTCTGATTCTGCAAAATGTGGAGTTACTATAGTTGTGTGACTACAGGATTGACTTGGAAAATCTACTTGTCTAGAAAGGAATGATATTTTTAATTTGAGAAAACTTTTAGTGAGGGAGAGGTGAATAGAGTATTCAGAACAGCAGAGAAGAAAACACATAAGACATTGTACTGGTAGTCAGCTTAGAAGAATAGGAATTTAGATCAGAGACATAAAATCTTACCTGAATCTCCTTTGGGATTAGTTACGTTGATCTAAGAGGGCAAGTTATTTTACCTGTATGTATTTCAGATTTTTTCTTGCCCAAATGGTAATAATATTTGTTAACTTACATAGGGCATGTAGTTTGAGCTTAAAACAAGGTAATGCATGTGAAAGCACTCTTAAAAATATCTTTCATCAATAAAAATTCCTGTTGGTGTACAAGTATTTCACAATGGTGTAACTTCTAATTCTTTCTTCTTTTTTTAGGTGAGTTTGCTTTTTGAAAAATAAAAGCGGGGGAATCCCCTGGAACTTGGTTTTTTTAGAAGAATATCATCAATGAAAATAAATTATTTGATTAATCACTTTGTGTTCAGCAAATGAATCTTTATATATTGTAAGCAGTGGTTTTCTTTTGTTTATATGTTGGCTTTTGGTATGATTAAATGTATTTTTCTTGTCTCAGGTGGGATCCCATCGTGTCCGTATGTCAAGGGGATTTGAAGCTAATGCACCTGCTTTTGACAGGTAAGACTGATTATTTTTACATAGTCCTGTAAGTTTTGATATGGCTAAGTAGTGACACTAGTTGTATTTACTGATTCTTTCCAATTTTGGCTTGAAGTAAAATTCCTTCTCACTCCTAATTTAATTGGAAGACTATGACACCATTATTGTGTTTTCTTCTGTGATGGTGCTGGAAGTGTGGATCTTGATCTCTTGGCCTTAAAACTTTCTCTGTGGGTATGTCATCCAGTGGAGTAGCCACTAACCACATGTAGCTAGTAAGTACTTGAAATATGACTAGTCCTAACTGAGATATGCTATAAGTGCATAAAATGCACAGGAGATTTCAGAGACAGTGCAAAAAAAGAATGTAAGATATCGCATTAGTATATTTATCCCTTAATGTACATGGGGGATTGGTTCCAGGAAACACCTCCCCCCATACCAAAATCAGTGCATACTCAAGTCTCACAGATGGCTCTGCAGAACCTGTGTATATGAAAAGTCGGCCTTCAGGTCAGCCCTTCATATTCGTGCATTTTGCATGCTGAGAATACTGTATTTTTGATCCTTGTTTGGTTGAAAAAAAATTCACATGTAAGTGGAGCTGCACAGTTCAAACCCACGTTGTTCAAGGACCAACTGTATTTGTTTTATATTGATTACATGTTGAAATGATATTTTAGATATGTTCAGTTAAATAAAATATAGTTAATTTCATCTGTTTCTTTTTACTTTTTAAAATATATCTTCTTGAAAGTTTAACATTATAGATATGGCTTATGTTATTATATTTCCTTTGTATGTAATTGCTTTACATAGCTTTTGAAATGATTGGAAGCTGGAGAGAAAAAAGATTCCTATTTGGGGCCTATTTTTATGAAAGTAGCTGGAGTTAGTAAGGAGGTCCGTCTGAATGCTCACAGAGTATGTGATGTCCTCACGCATCAGGGGCAGCCTTCGCCATCTGCCATTACTGCTTTCCTAGCCAAACTGAAGGCTTGTGTCTGTCTTGTCTGGTGCCAGCCTCACAGAGTGGGCAGGGAGCTGGAGGCCTCCACAGCTCCTGCATATGTGGGAGTCCCAGCACCCATAAGTCAGAGAGGAAATTGCATTAATGATTTTTCATAAATTCAGAGCTTTGAGACCATGTACAATTAATTTTTATCCAATTTTGCCAAGTCTGTGAATTTGAAATACTTCCATGTAGATTCTGTTTAATAACGGATTCTTGTTTATTGAAAAAAAAATTAGGCTTATCATTTGACATATGCTTATTTCCTTTCTTTCTTTAATAGGCATTTTAGAACACTTAAGAATTTATATGGTAAACAAATAATAGTAAATTTGCTTGGATCTAAGGAAGGTGAACATATGCTCAGTAAGGCTTTCCAGGTGAGTATGTCATTTCGTCTTTTCTTCTGGCCCATGGACACCTGGAATGGTATTAAAAAAATAAAATAATACAATAATCAAATTCTCCCAGAAAGTAAATTAATTCCTAGAAAAAGGTTGGGTACTTGTTGGAACCTTTAACTCTTTGGGGCTATTAGGAAACAGTTTAGGTTTAAGCTAATGTTGCTGATATAGGGATTATGGAAAGCTTTCAAGGCATTTGACACTGTTTTCTAATCTGCTTATTTATTTTGTAGAGAAACAGAAAAATACCATCCCCACAAAAATGTTCATCTGTTACTAGCAGAGAAATATCAGGCAGATTCCTTCTTCACCTGTTCATCGCCTTACCTACTTCCTAGAAACCACAGTCATTGTTTTAAACCTATGAAATTGTGAATAATGTATATATATAACATGCAAGACTATACCTTTTTGTATTGAGGGAAAAACTTGAGAATTTCAAGTACAAAAGAACCCTAAGTAATGCCTGACTTCTAAAGGAAAAGTATTTTAATGAGCACTTACTGAATCAATAATGGGTTAATATAAATTATGGTGTTATATAAGATTATAAATTTAAATTAAACCAAATGGTTGGAAAACATTTTTCAAAGTTAAATTTCATAAATCCAAAAGTAACCTAATTATTTAGCTATTTTTCTAACCTTGTGAAATAAATATTGTTAATAAACAGCTTACGCTTTAGAGAGTAACCTTTTATGATAAAATTTAAAAATGTTTGTATATTTTTTAATGAAGGTATAAAAAATGAGTATTTCAATCTTTGATAGGCTTTGTCTTAAATAGGATACTTTGTTTTGAGTTTAGGTATAAGCAGTTACTAATAATTTTTAAAATAATTTTTCATTTTCTTAAGCCAGATGAGAACATTATTTAGGTAGGGGGATGGGAAAAAAAGAATATTATTTAAGTTCCCTGATGTTAATTATATCACCTAATCTCTCAGGGACAGTACATGAGGTTGTAGGGAAAAGATGTCTTTAGATATCAGCAACTAATTTTCCATTTTATTGCCATTGTTGATGAAAGTTTTGTGGGATTAGTGAAATCTCAAAGGACCATGCTGAGGTTTTAATTTAAAATGAAAGGTTTCATTTGTAACATTATATTGGTAAGATCTTACTTAGTTAACGTTTAAATGAATATTTGCCTTTTTACTTTCAGAGTCACTTGAAAGCTTCTGAACATGCTGCTGATATCCAGATGGTGAATTTTGACTATCATCAAATGGTTAAAGGAGGAAAAGCAGAAAAATTACATAGTGTTCTTAAACCTCAAGTCCAGAAGTTTCTAGATTATGGATTTTTTTATTTCAATGGAAGTGAAATTCAAAGGTTTGGCTGCTCTGCTGCTCTGTTTTTAAATTGGAACTTTAGTATAATTTTAAAATTGTTCTTAATATTGAACTCTTAAATTTCCTTTTTAAATTCAGGTTTATAATTAAATAAGATATCTTTTTTATACTTGATTTTAGGCTTGTTTTTCTTTCAGCAAATAATAATAAGAGGTAACATGATTGAGCATGTATTAAGGGGCAGACAGTGTACTTAGTCTTTACATGTATCAACAGCAACTATAGGAAAGGTTCTGTTATGCCCATTTACATTTGAGGAAATTGAGGCAGAGGCTATAATCTGCTAGAGATCACTAAACTAGAAGTACTGGAGCTAGAATTTGTCTAGTGCCATACCTCATGCTGTTATCTATGAAACTATTTCATTTCTCTTTTGAGACTAATGTTTTACTATTTCTTGACCTCAGTGAAAACTATTAAGTGCAAATGGAAGTAAAAGAAATTGCTTACTGTCTGCTTTAGTATAATTTAAATCTTTAGTTTTTGCATGTAAAATAGAGAAGAAAAATAAGTATTGAAAGATTTAAGTGCAGAATATTGGATGAGGTAAACTTTAGTGAACAAAGCTCAAATGTTTAATTTTTGCAACTTGTATAATATTTTAGTATCAATGCCTTAAAAATCATATAGGTTAGTCAGTGGAGATAACAGATCTTAGATTTTTCAAAATTCCTTCCATAAATATTTGATTATTGTGCAAAGTTAGTTCCTACCTACTTGCCTAATTAAAAATAAGTGTGTGATATGTATGTGGTGAAGAATATGTGGCGAAATGTTAAAAAATGTAGTTGTAGAGTCTGGATGGACTCTACAAATGTAAATGTAGTTGTAGAGTCTGGATGGTGAATGTATGGATGTTCACAGTGTAATTCATCTTTTTTTGTATATTTGAAAATTTTAACAATAAAAAGTTGGAGGGGGAAAGTGGGCACTACATTTTAATCACTTCAATTCTTAGTTTGCTTTAGCTTTATTTTTATTCTAAACTAGCAGTTTAACTTTATTGAGTTTGTTACAGATGCCAGAGTGGTACTGTTCGAACAAACTGCTTGGATTGTCTTGATAGAACAAATAGCGTGCAAGCATTTCTTGGCTTAGAGGTAAAAAATAAATTAAAACGTATGTGCCTTGTATCCTGTGCCTCTTTGAGTGCTTTTGTAATATTTATGTTTCTCATTAGTTACTTTTCAGAAAATATAAATTAAATTATGCTTCATTAAAGGCATTAAGTCTTTTTTTTTGCCTAATTCCCTTTTGATTTAAATGTTTCCTTTGCTTGCCTTTCATATTCTCTTTAGGTAGCTGTCCATCTGCTTTCTTCTGTTTTTCTGTAACTCTCCCTTTTTAAAACTACTATTTATTTACGACTGTTACAACAATTGCTGCTTTTGCTGTCTTTTGAAAAATATATATTTATATATGTTTGGCTTTTTGTTCTGTGTTGTCTTTTAAAAGTCTGTCGTACTTTGGGGAGGGTCTGTTTTCACATGTGCAGTTCTGTAGGATTATATTTTTGACAGTTTGTAACTCAATCCAGTTTCTCTGGTGTTTTCAAATGAGTAGCTACAAAAAAACAGGATCAGATGAAAATGCTATCCGTTAGAATGAAAATGAATGAATTCAACTTCTCTGATAAGGTCTTTGTTTAAAAGTTTTTTTTCTTTACCACTTTTCCATCAAATTCAGTCTAATATAAACATAGTCTCAACTATTTGACAAACTGCAGCAGTGCTGAGCCTTCCGAGTCTTCCCTAGTACGCAAGTTAGGGTCATGAGGCTGTGATGGGTATGAACTTAGCATAGTTCTCAAATATTATGAAAAACAGGAATCGGAAGTAACACATTCTTGTTTTCTCTAGTTAATGATCTGAAATTTGGCAAGAGTATTGGTTAATTAGTTACTTTGCAACTGAGGTTCTTTCTGTCTCAAAAATGAAAGTACAGTGTGTAAAATTCTCTGCTACAGAAATGTATTTTTTTGTGTAACTAAATGAATTTTACTGTTTGGACTTTTTTGAAATAATGTCATTTAGGTTTATCATAGTAATTTATTTAGAAACTGACAGGAACAAGAGAGTGAAAGGAGGCCTGTTGGTCATTTATATGGAGTTTATCACATGCCTCAAATTTGTTTCAGGTTCTGGTTTTAAGTGGCTGAATAAATTTACGTGTATTCTTAGAGTAAGCTTATTGAAGTACTTGAACCTCTTTATTAAAAGTGTAACAGATGGTAGATTTCAGGATCTGACTTAGCTGATTCTCCACTGTTGGTAGTTAGGCATGAATATACTTCCTAGTATAGCAATTGGTTGAATAGTTATAAAATTTACTGCTAAGGTAGGCAAAGCCAAAGTAATAGTGAAGTAAAATAGTTTTGCCCAATTCCTTGAAGAGAAAGAGATTTACATGGTAAAGAAGGCCCTGGGACTCATTTTGTTTTATTCTCCATGCTAGCAAACAACAGCTCTGGTGTAAGTCTCTACCTGGTAAAATGAATCCAGTTTTGGGTTTTTTAAATATTATTTTAGTTTTTAATTCTTCTATAATTATGGATAATCGCGATACTTATAGATAAGGTAAAATAAAACATAAATGGAAAGGAGTTATGTAAAAATGCAAGGCATAGAATGTGACTGGATTCCAAATAGGAGAAACAGACTAGATTATACATTGCTTTGACTCTGCCAGATTTCAAGGCTGTGATTCATACAGGATAAAGATCAATAACTTTTCTGAATACTTTTGTTATCTGTGATGAAGGAATTGTGGTAGCCCAAAGGTCCTCGAAGTCATGCATGCTCTGTTTTCTGTAGTTCTTCCTTATACATGGTACTGATACACATTTTATAAATAAAAGCTGTCATGACTTTATTCAAAGCTATACTTATTTATTTTGTGACAATTTAAGAGCAGCTCTTCTTCTTTTTTTTTTTTAGTAATCTCTTGACCTTAATTACTTAAATGTATAAAACCAAATCTAAAAGTTAAAGAAATGTAGTTACTCCCATATGTATTTAGGTAAACTAGGTAAATATTTTTCTCTATTCTACTTCATGCTGTTGATTATTTCTTTTAGGTTAGCAAGGTAAACTAGTCTGATTTATAGGATATTTTAAGAAGATTAATTTTATCATTTAACCAGAAAGAAGTTCTTATTAATAATACAAGGTAATATTAAGTTACTTGTAGTTTTCTTTGATGTGGTATTTACTTTAAAAATTCAAATGGTGGGAAATATTAATAACACAGCCTAGTAAACTGTTGCATTCAAAATCCAGTCCAAAACAGTCCTATGATGATAAATTTTTGGTTTGATTCTGGTAATACTTAAAAGTCATATCACAATTAATATATTAATATACTTTATAAAAGTTTCTTTTTTGCTGTTTTATTTATTTATTTTCTTTTTTCTTTTTCTTTTTTCCCTCCTCTTGGCATCTGCATGTGTCTTTTGCTGTTTTAGATGCTAGCTAAACAGTTGGAAGCTCTTGGCTTAGCTGAAAAGCCTCAGTTGGTGACTCGCTTTCAAGAAGTTTTTCGGTCAATGTGGTCTGTGAATGGTGATTCAATCAGTAAGATATATGCTGGGACTGGAGCTCTTGAAGGGAAGGCTAAGGTAGATCTAGATCTATCATAACGTCATAAAAGATCCTCTTTTTCCTCTCTTAATAAAGTTTTTAAATGGCCTTTTTTAATTAATAGGTTTTTTAATTTAATAGATATCTGTTTTAGAATTCTGTTTTATCATGGTTTTGTGCCTTCTTCGGTACTTCCTTATGCAGTATATACAATGATTAAATGGAAGATATATATTTCCCTAGGTTTGGAGAGTATGTATATATGACATATTTAGTCATTTAGTGTTAATGCACTAAGACTATATGTATTACTTATATTTTTTCATGATTTTCCCTTGTATATCTGTTTCACTTTTTATATTGTTTGTTTTGATTATGAATATGGTGTTTTTTAACCATAGTCCTCCCAATAAAGGGTTCTGTCTTATTTGGCTTTGTGTCCCCTGCGCTTGACAGTGCCTACTGTTTAATAGATGTGACAAATGCTGGATGGGCAAATAAATCAATTGACAATTTATGTGATATCTATGAACCCAACATTAGGGCATAATTTATCCTTTTACTTATCTTACTTTGAAAAGGAGACTATCAAAATGTGCCAAGTAAGTGTGAGATACCGACTTAGTTATAATTAAAAAGTCTCATTACTTTTTAATTGCTGACATTATCTACAGACTACTTCGTCATCTAATATTTGAGGGATTTTGAATATTTTTCCCATCATTGAGGGATTTTGGAACCATACTTGAGATATTTTTTGTTATTTTATATACTTAAATACTGTTTAACTTTTTAAGTATTCTGGCCTCGCTTGAATTTATTAACATTCTAAATCTCTAATTCCTCAAATTATTTCAGGAATAGAAATGAGAACATTTGCCACTTTCGTAGTTCTCATTCAGCTTCAACATAGCAGCTGAAATTCTTTAAAGACCATTTGTTATCTCCAAGTCTTCTTTTATTTTTTATCTTTATTTTTATTTTTTTGAGACTGTCTCACTCTATTGCCCAGGCTAGAGTACAGTGGCATCATCATAGCTCACTGCAGCCTCAAACTCCTGGGCTCAAGCAATCCTTCTGCCTCAGCCTCCCAAAAAGCTGGGGCTACAGGAACGCACCAATGCACCTGGCTAATTTTTCTATTTTTTGTAGAGATGGAATCCTGCTGTGTTGCCCAGGTTGGTCTTGAACTCCTGGCCTCAAGCAATTCTTCCCACCTAAGCCTCCCAAAGTGCTAGGATTACAGGCGTTAGCCACCGTGCCTGGCCCCCAAGTTCTCTTTTCTTTTAATTTCCAAATCTTCCTCCTCTCTATGTCTCTTAAAATGCCATGCCTCTGCCCAGAGGTATTGGCTTTACCTGTAAAGTTCCTTTTGTTCAGTTCATAGTCCTGATGTTTGAAAACCTGAAATTGTTAAACTTTCATTTATTCCTTTTAAATAGGGAACATAATTCTTGCTATTAAAATCTGGTTCTCTACAACTATTGCTTAAAATATTCTTTTATATTCTACTTTTTTGCTTCTGCAGTGACTAAGACAATATATGTACAGAGGTTACATATATTTTCAGTGGTCTTTTATCTTTAACTTAACATAGATATGAAATTTTATATAGTAAATATACTAGTCTGAATTGAACTAAAATCTAACATCTGAACTGCTCTTTCTTTTCCTTTCTCTGGGTTCCTTTTGATTAATTGCCTGATAATGTGAATGGTGAGTGTCTTTTCAAATAATGTCATTTGTGTATTTTATCATATGGAAGAAAATTACATTTTGATGCCAAACATAAATAGCTGATTAAATATAGTGACATTCATTTAGTGGCATTTAAGAAAATTAGCTGTGTATTCTGAAAAGAAGCTTCTAATTACTGTTATTCCTTCATGGGATAAAAATTACATGTTGCAAACTAAAATTTTCCAAAAGGAAAAAGATTTTTTTTATACTCATTAAGATATGTAAGATCCAAATAAACCTTCTTTTTTGGTAACTAACGTGCCTAAGTAAATGTATGTTCATTAAAAGTCATAGTGAACTCTAATTATAGGAATAAGTTTATGTTATGATTTATATTTAGTAGGCAATAAAATGACTCAAAATATGCAAACTGTAGTTTACATGTAATATTTTTTATGAACTGTAATCATGAATTTCTTTTTAGACTAGACCTTAATTCTTAGGTTCAGTTTTAATTTTAACTTACAGTTATCATATAAGAAGAAATTTCCTTGTTTTAAATAAGTACACTTCAGTTTATTTCCTTTATAGCAAGCAATGCTAAGCATTTACTGCTCTAGATATCGTTACTGGATACAGTTGTGACACTGAGCTTTTTCATTTCTTCATGTAAAGCTGTTATCCAGAAGAAGAAAGGAAACTGACATCTTGAGACAATTGTGATGACTGTATATTCAAAATAGACCCTTTTAATACTAAAATCATATAAAACTGATTTAAAGTTGCAAAATACCTACTGAGTAAGATCAACAATATTTAGAATGAAAGTCCACGCTCCTTTCTCCCTCAACAGGCTGGAAAGTTAAAAGATGGTGCTCGTTCTGTTACCAGAACAATTCAGAATAACTTCTTTGACAGCTCCAAGCAAGAGGCCATTGATGTTTTGCTACTGGGAAATACTCTAAATAGTGATTTAGCTGACAAAGCTCGAGCTCTTTTAACTACTGGAAGCTTGCGTGGTATGTGTACTTGATATTTTATTTACTTTGTTATTTATAGTCCTTCTAAAAGTCTAAGAGGTAAATATAACCTTATTTACATAAATGATTTTTAGATTGTAGTTGTAAAATAGTTTTGGAAGGAATTTCTATAAGGGTAATTTTTACAAATTGCTTTCTCCAAAGAATGTTTGTCTCTTTTGAAATGTTTATACCATCAGTGAAGTATTATTAAGCCATAAACGGAGGCCCATGAATGTTTTTTTCTATAAATTATGATTGAGGGGGTAAATAATTTAAGTATTGCTAACTTTATACAAGGCAGGGTTTCATGGACTACTCAACTAGTACTTTTAAAAGAGCATTCAGTAATCGAATTATGTAGAAAGATGCTTTATTGGAAAAAACCATCCCAAAAGTTTCTGTAACGTGGTCTTAACTTTTAATTGCTATTATTTCAGTAAGCATTAAATCATATTAATAATTTAAAGTAGCATTTATTATTGGACACTAACTGCCATTACCAATTTGAATATTTGACGAATATATGGGCTTTCCCATGTGAGCTTCTCATGTCAGTGAGGACATAAAAGTAGTATTATGAGAAAACTCAACATTTATTATAGAACTTAGTAGATTAGACTTTCTTTGTTTTCCTCCTAAATTTATTGAGGTATAATTGACAAAATAAATTAGACTTTTAAGCACTCTGAACTTTTTTTTTTCTTGTTAGCCACAAACCAAATCTTTTAGTGTTCCCTGTTCAAGTCAGAGAAAATTTTTCCTGTTTCAAGTAATGGACTCTTGGGTCATTACTTGGTCAAATAGGTTATAGACTCTTTCAGAATTCTGAATAGTGCACTGAAGGTAGTTAATTATAGCCAGATTCTCAGGGATTTATAAGTAGGCTGGGGAACTGAGACCTACTAAAACTCTAAAAAAAAAAAAAAAAAGTCTGATCTTAGTTACTACTTTCAACTTCAGGCTTTCTTCCTGGCTTCTAAAAGTAGAGACTTGACTGATTTGTGTTTTGTCACCTCTTTCCACCTGTGCCTACTTTGATGTGGAGGCATTAATAAGCCACAATTGAAAGTAAGTGGTTGAAGGAAAGAAGAGGAGAAGCAAAGGACCTAAGTAATTCCCAAGTTTGAACATCAGTTTTTTAGTTTCCTGCACATTTTACTGTATGTAAGATATGCTTAGAAAAAGAGTACAGTCAGTTCTGCTATAATGCTTGTTCTGAGAATGGGAATTTGTTCCAACACGGTTGATACATTAGGGAGTGATTTGAGCAAAATGTCAACTTTGCATGAGCTTATGCTTGATTTCCCTGGCAAGCAACTAGAGTTAAATGCAGACAACCACACCCAGCAGAACTGAGATGGGTATAAATATATAGAACACACATGCACATATGCATACATTTCAAAAAGCTTCCCGAACTCAGTTCACCATGTGTGTTATGAGTCATACCCATCCACAGCTGTTGGATCTAATTTCAGATAACCCTTCTTCCGTCTTTCACAATTATTCACAAGCTGCACCCTGTCTGATGCCCATTTCTACAAGCCAAGTTCATATTGTTTTCAAGATGAAGTTATATAGTATGCATGCATTTCTTAACCATTTAGCCTGCATAATGCTGTGCTGTTTTTATTAAGTTCCTATCTTTTTTGGTGTGTCACTGTCGAAGTTTTTGAATATCGTCCTCCAACCCTATTTTCCCCGTAAGCCTTGTGGCTATGGGAATTTGCACAATTTTGCTTAGCATTGTGATGTTTTTTGAATGCATTTGTCTTATTATAGCTGAATTGATTGTACTTAACAACTGGTAAGTCCCAGAAAGAATACTAAAAGGTGTATATTAGGGCAGTATCTTCTATATCTCTGGCATCCTCCAGCCTCTTAGGTTTTCATATTAATAGTCTCATTCACACACTCACATGGGCACATGCCCACACTTACATATACACACAGGAACAGCCAGAAGAGCAGGTCTAGGATCTCTGATGGACACCACTGAGTCATTGTAGGCAGAGTGTTTGTATCAGTTATTGTCATTTATTTGTAACCTTTGGTGTTCTATAGCAAACAGAAAAAAAAAGGGCATCAAATTGGCTTAAAAGAGAAAAGGGAGGCCATCTCAGAATGTTTTTTCATAACACTCTAGATTTCAACTGTAACCTATTGTTTTACTAATGATTCTTTGTTTTCTTCTTGATGCATCCATAGTTTCTGAACAGACATTACAGTCAGGTACAGTATAGAAAATCAATCTATAAAGAAAAGAAACCTTTTGTTTATTTTTTAAAGTTGATATTGTAAAGAAGCAAAACCATATAAGTGGAAACTTTCTCATTTTTCCCTCAAATTCTAACAGGATAAATTGATATCTTGCTTTAATTTGAAAAAGAAATTTTAATCTTGAAAATTAAGTACTTCATTCAGAAGAAAATATGCAATGTTCTTTGACTTCTTGTAGTAAATGCTTCATTCCAATTAAAGATAATTCAGCTTGTTTTAATTTCACTTTTGTATTTCACTGAATAGACATTATTAGTGTTATGCCTTACTCTTAACAGGCTGATGGAAAAAACTCAGATGTGACTATTTTAGATTAATTTCAGAATACTATCTGTGATATTTATGACTACTCAACAATGTTTCTCACACATAATATTTAAGAAGACATTGTCTCATTTGCTTTTATTGTGGATGAAACATTTTCTTTAACTGTAGACTGGTACTAAAATATGATCTGAAATCTTTTAATTTTAAAAAGCACCAAGATTGCCAACCAAGAAGAGTTAAGTGTATAAGACCTAAAGGTTATTATTTTTCTTGCCTATTTATTCACAGGAATTTCATGTTTGCATTCTCAGGGCAAGGTTTATGATCTTGTCTTTTTGTTTCCCATGGCAAAAGGAACAAAAGCTTAACTTTTGCCAGAATTTAGCTGAAAATGACATCTTTTCTTTCCCTTATTCAAGATTTTGTATCACTTAAGATTTGTTTTGCTTAGTTACTGTTCTGAATGTTTTGAGAAGCTGTTGGTTATTTTCTGGGAAGGGTGGAGGAAGGGAGCACCTGGTTATATTTTTGAGTTATTTAATGAACCACCATTTTCTGAAATGATATGGCATTTAGGGATGGACTTCTGTTGTTTTAGCATAGATTTATTATTTAAGCACATTAAGGTGCCAACCAATTATGAATAACTAAGAATAATTTTTACCTTTCCCTTTTCATTACATTTAAAAACCAACTTGACATTATTAGTTCATACAATGTGGCAACATGTTTTTTGTTCAGGCAGTTCATTATTTATTTTGCTGAATATTTTAAGCCTTGTAATCATTATAGAACTTGGATTTTGATATAGAATGGATTGTAGAAACTGTTTTCACAGTAGTAACAATGACAATGACTTCAATTATAAAGACCATTGATAGGCCGGGCATGGTGGCTCACGTCTGTAATCCTAGCATTCTGGGAGGCTGAGATGGGAGGATTGCTCAAGGTCTGGAGTTCAAGACCAGCCTGAGCAAGAGTGAGACTCCGTCTCTACTAAAAATAGAAAGAAATTAGCTGGACAGCTAAAAATATATAGAAAAAATTAGCCAGGCATGGTGGCACATGCCTATAGTCTCAGCTACTTGGGAGGCTGAGGCAGAAGTATTGCTTGAGCCCAGGAGTTTGAGGTTGCTATGAGCTAGGCTGATGCCACAGCACTCTAGCTCAGGCAACAGAGCAAGACTCCGTCTCAAAAAGAAAAAAAAAGACCATTGATAGACCATAGTAACAGAGAATGATTTTTATCTGGGAATAGTGAGCTTTCAACTAACCATACCAAAAGGCTAAAACAAATATTCTGTTTTTATTACCACCCAGACGCCTCTATATAAGCAATCAAATCAAATAGCAACAGCCTGAGCAACATAGTGAGACCTCATCTCTATAGGAAATTTAAAAATTAGCTGGATGTGGTGGTGCTCACCTGTCATCCCAGCTACTTCGGAGGCTGAGACAGGAGGATCACTTGAGCCCAGGAGTTTGAGGTTGCTGTGAGCTATGATCATGTCACTGTGCTCCAGCCTGGGTGACAGAGTGAGACCCTGTCTATAAAAAAACAAAAAAATTCAAATAGCAGAAGAGTATAAATAGTCTGCATATCTGTTCCTGGGAACAATGGGGATAGGCTTATCATCTAAATCAACAGTTCTTGCAGGGAGTCCACAGGTCAAAATTATTTTTATAATAATATGTTATTGACCTTCACTCTCATTTCCTCACAAGACGGTGCTATCTTGGTATCATAAAATAATAAATAATACCATAATAAAATAAGATAATGGTAAAAGATAAAAATAGTTTTGATTTCTTTTCCCTTTTACCAGTTAGTTAAATTTAAACAGTGTAAATTCTGTGTTTTTAGGTTGAGGTCCTATTAAGGTTCTGTCCACTTTAAGTGCTGAGAATTTAACTTAACCAAAACAGAATGTGGTTTAGAAGGGGAAATGATAGGTGGCAGATAGAAATTATGCAAGAGAGAGATTGTTTAGGGTCTTGTCGACCATTGTTGAGGACTTTGGCTTCCACTCTGAGCAAGATGGGAAGCATTTAATAGTGCTGTCATTTTCAGATACCTCATTATCTTCCATAATTTGTGTTTTTGTCAGGGAGCCATTATTCGTCAAGCTGCCTACCAGTAGCTAGAATCTTAAATGTTCTTAAATGTTTTTGTTTGGGGAGATGTAAAATTTGTATTTTTACCAGACTCTTAATGAGAGTTGGATAAAAGTTAATTGCTATATTCCTAAAACTGTACAGTTACTAGGTTTTGTACATTATGAAATAATGTGCTATTTCATTGAAACAGAATTGTTCTGCATGTTTTATGTTGTTGTAATAATTTTGTAATAGAGTTTTTACTTTGGCTACTGTGTTTAATGTTGTCAATTTTTAAATTTTTTTAGATGTGCTGGTTAATTACCTCATGCCAGGCTTTGTGTTCAAAGTTGATCTTTTTTGTGCCTTTGCATGTATCCTATTCTTGTTTGTGCTTGTGAGGATAATTGTACTTTTCAGACATCATATCTCACTTATGAAAATCAGTTTTTATAAATGGTTTAATGCTGCTAAAATTCTGTTGTGTCTTGTTTTTGATTAGCATCTTCTAAAGTACTAAAGAGCATGTGTGAGAATTTCTACAAGTATTCAAAGCCCAAGAAAATTCGAGTATGTGTCGGGACCTGGAATGTGAATGGTGGGAAGCAGTTTCGCAGCATAGCTTTTAAGAATCAGACACTCACTGACTGGCTTCTTGATGCACCCAAGTTAGCTGGCATCCAGGAGTTTCAAGGTTGGCTTTTTATGATATGGATTTGATTAATAAATCCTGACTGTGATTAATTGATCTAGAAAACAAATATAGCACTTCACAGTATGCATTGATTTGTGAAAGAAACTTGGAGTTATAAATTTGAAGGCTAGCATTTTTATAGATCAGATCTTTACCTCTTTTTTAATTTCTAGACCTTTATTTTTTGCTTCATAAAAAACCATAATGGTAAAGTAAAAAATCCTTTTCTTTGATAGTTGACTGTCAGGAAATAGGGTACATACATATATAGGTATCTTTGAAGGCAACCACACATATAAGAAAAACTAGTTCTGTTTTTATATTAAACTGACATAAACCAAAATTACGTTGTAAATTGATAATTTGACTTTCATGTCCCATTTTTAAAATCTAGTCCTCTATTTAGTTACTAACATGAGAAATATCAGAGTGGGTCATGAACAGCCTTACAAAACTTACTGTGATATTTGTTGGCACTTCATAACTTAACAGTACTGGTTTGTCCCTGTAAAAACTTTGTTGTCATTCAGTTTGGGTACTCTGCCCTAAGCTATTAATAACCAGAACCAAACATTAAGCAGAGGATACTTTCATTAAGGTTTTGATTAGAATCATGAATTTAATTTTTCTGTTTTTAAAAATCAACTTTCATTCCTTCTAAAAATAGTATATAATTACCAAGCATTATATATGAAGGTGATGTGTATGGGAAATAGTGTGAGATACAAATTTTTGTTTTTTAGGTATTTTTAATCAGTCACATCTTAAACCCTGGGATTTTTCCCCCAAATTTGTTTAAATGCCTTCTTTCACTTACATTGAACCAAACTTGAAGTTATAATAATAATAAAATAATAGCTTAGCATTGTAATTCCAAGTAATTTACATATATTCATTTAATCCTTTAATAGATCCTGCAGATCTGTTACATAGGCAATATTATTCCAATTTTATGTTTGAAGAAACTAAAACACAAAAAGGGAAGTAACCTGCTTGTGGTCATGCAATAGCAGCAAAGCCAGGATTGGAACATAGGCAGTTTGGCTCCAGAGTCTGTGTGCCATGCTGCATTTTATGTGTGACATTGGGCAAGTTGCTTAGGTTCTCTAAAGACTCCTGTCTTTAAATAAAAGGCAAAAACAATCTGATAAGTTGTTTGTAAGGTAATTAAATGAGATGATATATGTGTGAGCCTTGTACATAATAGTAATATTTTTTATTTATTAGTATTATAGTATTTATAGGCTCTTTCTAGCTGTTTGTCCTCATTTCTGGATACTTAGGGGTTTTCAGAGTACCCCTGGGCTGCTTATCGCAAACAGATTCTGTTCTCTTTTAGTCCTTGTCAGTTAGGAGGGAGCTATTAATATTAGCTGGGACAGAGTGGTGTGCCTTAACTCCTGGGTCTCTTCTAGTTTTCCTGGATTTCTTCCACCTAGGAAATAGCAAAAAGGTCAAGCTCATGGTTTTCGAATTTCAATGTGAAAAATTTCTCCCTGCTGTTATCTCTAATTTAAGATAGTTTCTCAGGCTCCTTTATTCTTTGTGCCTTTTCTGAACAATTTCTTTACCTCTACAATTCTGATTTACTTTAGCCTTTGAGAAGTGGCTTGTTTCTCTGCTGTCTATGGTACAAACTTTAGCAAGAGTTCTTTCAAAATGATTTCTGAAAGGACTAGGATCTTCAAGAATAACAATCTAGGCCGGGCTCATGCCTGTAATCCTAGCACTCTGGAAGGCGGAGGCAGGCGGATCATTTGAGCTCAGGAGTTCGAGACCAATCTGAGCAAGAGCTCTAAAAAATTAAAAGAAATTAGGCCGGGCGCAGTGGCTCACGCCTGTAATCCTAGCACTCTGGGAGGCCGAGGCGGGTGGATAGCTCAAGGTCAGGAGTTCAAGACTAGCCTGAGCAAGAGCAAGACCCCGTCTCTACTATAAAAATAGAAAGAAATTAATTGGCCAACTAAAAAATATATATGTAAAAAAATTAGCCGGGCATGGTGGCACATGCCTGTAGTCCCAGCTACTCGGGAAGCTGAGGCAGAAGGATTGCTTGAGCCCAGGAGTTTGAGGTTGCTGTGAGCTAGGCTGAAGCCACGGCCCTCTACAGCCCGGGCAACAGAGTGAGACTCTGTCTCAAAAAAAAAAAAAAAAAAAAATTAAAAGAAATTAGCTGGACAACTTAAAATATATAGAAAAAATTAGCCGGGCATGGTGCCACATGCCTGTAGTTCCAGCTAGTTAGGAGGCTGAGGCAGGAGGATCGCCTGAGCCCAGGAGTTTGAGGTTGCTGTGAGCTAGGCTGAAGCCACAGCACTCTAGCCCAGATAACAGAGCAAGACTGTCTCCAAAAAAAAAAAAAAGAATAACAATCTTACAGAAACAAACTTAGGACACCTGAATAGAAAGTAAATTTAAGGTAATTTTATCCCACTCATGAGTTTTTGCCTTTAATATGAGTTTTGTTAAACTCAAAATACAAAAGTAGATTTTTATGAGATCTGATATTATGTTGTGTTGGGTGGAGTTGCCATTTGACTACGGCTATATTTAAAAGTATTTCTTGGATGCTTAATTGTAGATAAAAGAAGTAAGCCAACTGATATATTTGCAATTGGTTTTGAAGAAATGGTAGAGTTGAATGCTGGAAACATTGTGAATGCAAGGTAAGCTAGCCAGGTAACACACTGGAAAATTTGTCAGTTGAGGGACATGGAGAACAGATAACTAAGTAGTTGTTCCAAGAATAGAGTGACTTAATATATAGAAAGGTGCTTTTTAAATTGTAAAAGAGCAGTCTTCAAACTTTCTGGTTTGAGGATCTCTCTGTATACTTAAAAATACTGAGAATTTTAAAGAACTTCTGTTAATGTTTTTTATATCTCTTGATACTATATTAGAAATTAAACCAAATTTTAGAACATTTCATTCATTTAAAAATAACAATAATAAACCTATGACATGTTAATATAAATGACATATTTTTTTGAAAAATAACTTTGCCAAAGCAAAACATTTACTGAGAAGGGTGGCATTGTTTTGTAGTTTGCAAATCTCTTTAATGTCTGTTTTAAGACAGCTGGATCTTTGCATCTACTCCTGCATCAATCTGTTGTATGTTGTTTTGGTTAAAGTATATGAAGAAAAATCACATAATTATGTGGTTTGAAAAGGGAATATTTTAATAGCCTTTCCAGGTAACTTCTTCTGTGATACTACACCAAAACTGATGGTTTTGGTAAATTAGTAAATGGTAGTGTCTTAAAGGTTAGTTGCAAAAGGGAATGTGAAACCATATAAATGAACTTTTTGTGCCTTGTTACAGTAAAACTCATTAGTCTTTTACCCTTGCATCATTTTGTAACATTGTATATTGGTCATTTAGAAAATATTAGTTCACTCAATTATGTAGATCTTCCAAATTTTGACACAATTATGTAATATCAAAGCATCAAAATGGTTAATATCACTCAGAAAATACTTTAATATCTCATCAGAAAATACTTTAATTATTGGGAAGCTGTGAAGATCATGGTAACAGATACAAGTTTTTCTGAAAACTAATTTTAGCTTGAAAACTTAAGTTTTATCATTGGAAACAAATACTCTTGGTTGTTTTTCTTGAAGAAACAAGCTTGGTTGAAAAACTGTCTGCCAAATAACCTAAGTCTCAGAAAGTATAGTCTCTCATTAGTTGTTTTTTTTAGGGGGTGGTTCCCATCATTTGGACAGATATCATTAGTTTTTTAAAGAAAAAATGATATTCCATGAAGAAAGTGGCAGTTTAACTCACAACCTAAAAGTATTAAGTGCTTTTCCTTGAGATAAACGTCATACTTCACTATGCAACAGAAGTGCTTTGTGTGTATTTTCTATTTATCCCACAGAATATTAAAAAGATGTGACTCAGGGGTTGGGCTTTGATAAAATGAATAATGTTTACTCCTTCATCAGGGACATACCTAAATGGAATGGTTTTTTTTTACTGCAAATACATGGCTGTGAGATTATAATGACGACTAGTAACAGCTTGGTACCTGATCAGTGAAAGCATCATGACTTTGATCCATTGTAGCTTTTGCACTAACAGTGCAAATGTCAGTTAACACAGTGAAAAAGTCAAACAATGTCAGTAGTGTTAGTGAGAGAGTTGTGACACCGTGGGTTTTGGGTACCCCCCAAAGATGTCTCCAGACCATACTTAGAGAACTCCTTATTATAAATACAAATTATATGAGTGAAACTTAAAGCTTAAGTGTTTTATTTTAATAAAGTATGCTTGCTTTTAAATTTGAGTAGTTGCCCATCTTTTGTGACATTTTTAAAGCTTATTCAGAAGAAAATTATTGCTGAAATAGTACTGTATAATCATCAGTCTTACAAATTGATGACAATTATTTTATTAGCCAAAATGAATAAAATTAACAGTTAAAATCAGGGAAGTTGAAAAGAAATCTGACTTCACTTGTTTTGCTATTTACCTTTCCTGAAAATATATATTCAGGTCTTAAAATAGAACATACTTTTAGGTTTCCTAGTACCAAACAAATTGGTCAGTTGTTTTTCTAAATAGAGTTTAATAAAATTTTTCTTTAATAAAGTGGTGAATATTCATTTATTGATTTAGCCAGTGTCTACTGAGCACCACTCTTGGTGCTAAAGATAGGTCAGTGAATAAAGCAGAACAAGATCCCTGCCTTCTTGGACTTTGTATTCTGGTGGGAAGAGAAAGACGATGAATAATAATTATAATGAGTAAATTAGAGAGGATGTTAGAAAAGTGCAATGGAAAATAAATAGAGGAAAAGGGGTTCAGGTCTGTGGAGGTAGAGAGGTGTTAACAGTTTAAATGGAATGTTCGGGGTAGGGTTCATTGAAAAGATGACTTAAGGAGTGACCTGAAGAAAATGACAAAGGTGTCATTTTCCTTTCAGAGTCCAGAGTCCATGTTGATTGGGATTATGGTAGGTAGTAAATCCATGTTTGGATGAGGTATGGCATAGTGTTAGATTAGATAGGTAGACGTGAGCGCACATTCTGGTTTCCCACTTATCATTTGTGTGATCTGGAACAATGACAAAAACTTCATTGTGCTCTCCGTTGGAGGTTCTTAGGCACAAACTTACTACTCTAAAAATTTATAGATAAAGAGAAACAAACATTTATCCTGCCTTTCTTATATGAACTATATTTAGAGTAATTGAATAGCTGATAAAGGTTTTTTCTAGGATTCCAACTTACTATAGTTGCCTATGGAATGCTGAGATTATGAAAATCAATGTTTTATAACCCCTAATGAAATAGTGCATCTGAGCAATAATCATCAGTAGATACAAAGTCCTTACAAGAAGGGGTAATGGGAACTTTATAAGGAGTCCACTAGCTCCACCATCTGAACAGCTGACCAGGTGTAACACTGCAGAGATGATGTGCCTCCTGGTGTAATGCAGTAGGAAGTGCAGCACCACCCATATGGCTCTTTTTGCCTAAATAAATAAAATGGAACATGTTTCTTAAACTTCCACATCAACCAGTTTAAAGGAAATATGAGTGACAGAGGGACAAGTTAAGATACCATGAGGACACATCAGCCAAATCCAGACTGTTCAGCATTTTAAAGGCTAATGGCCCAGTTTATTTAAAAAAAAAAAAGAAAAGTCATTGAAAACTGGAGAAGAAGAGTCAGAAGGGTTGCAAGCCCATTAAATATTAGGAGAGATTCAAGAGACATGACAAGCAAATGCAATATATGAGCCTTGTTTGGACCTTGTTTTAAAGAAACAAACCAACTGCAAGAAGACATTTTTTAGATAATTGGGGAAATATAAGTATGAGCTGAGTATTAGATGATATTAAGGAATTACTAATATTTAACTGTGATAATAGCATTGTGATTATGTATAAATAAAAATGTTCCATTGCATTAGAAATGCATATAAAGTATTCATGGCTGAAATGGCATGTTTTTCAGGTTTGGTCTAAAATCCTGTAGGTTAACCAAAAAAAAAAAAAAAAGTGAAAAGGGATAGAAGAAAGAAGATTAGCAAAGTATTGATAATTTTGGAGCTGGATAATGGGTATATTGTGGTTTATTTAACAATTATCTCTTTTTTTTGTGGATGTTTAAAATTTCCCGTAATTTTTTAAAAATACATTAATCATAATTCAGAAAAATGAGAAAAAAGGGGAGACACATATCTGGAAGCATATAGAGTCAGTCCTTTGTATCTGTAGGTTTCACTTCCATGGATTCAACCAACCACTGATCAGAAATATTTTTAAAAATTGTGTCTATAATGAATATGTATGGGCTTTTTATTGTCATTCTTTAAATAACAGTATAATGGCTATTTACATAGTATTTACAGTGTATTATGTATTATAAGTAATCAAGAGATGACTTAAAGTATACAGAAGGATGTGTGTAGGTTATATGCAAATACTGTGCCATTTCATGTAAGGAACTTGAGCATCCTTGGATTTTGGTATTTGAGGGAAGTCCTGGAACCAATCCCCCATAGATACCGAGGGATGACTATACTTCTTTATGACCCTACTGAACACTTCAAGAAAAAGTAAAGTGTATAATATAGCTTGAGATTGCTCACTTGAGGAGTTGTCATTTAATAAATAGGCTGAGTATTTTCTTTATAAAGGAGTGAGATTAGATTTGGAAGTGTGGTGGTCTTTGGCTAAATTTTGGGTTTTCCTTTTTAAAAGAAACAAAAACAGAGTGCGTAAAGATTTCAGTCTTTTGAAATTTGGCCAGATAAATGTATAATTGACAATTGTCTTATAAAATAGGCTATGGTCAATATCTTTTTAAAAGATTCCCTTTTTAATATTATCTGGTAGCACAACAAATCAGAAGCTCTGGGCTGTGGAACTTCAGAAGACAATCTCTAGAGACAACAAGTATGTGCTGCTGGCTTCTGAACAGTTGGTGGGCGTCTGTCTGTTTGTCTTTATCAGACCCCAGCATGCTCCTTTTATCAGGTCAGTAAACAGAACACTCTCCTAAGGCTACTTCCTACCATTAAATAACAAGAAAAAGGCCTAGAATGTTTGTTGCTTCAGAGAAACATTTATCCATAGTTCTTGTTTTTAAATGAGTTTTTGATTAAAAAGTCACTAATAGTTTCACTGTACTATTTCATAGGCTTGCTCTCAAAGTACCATATGATATATAATTATATGATTATATATATCTATTCCTAATTTCTGATGCACACAAAACTATTAAAATTTCAAATCTGTGATTTAGACTTCTTTGTGTTAAAGGGATGTTGCAGTTGATACTGTGAAGACAGGAATGGGAGGTGCAACTGGAAATAAGGGAGCCGTTGCAATCCGAATGCTGTTCCATACAACCAGCCTTTGCTTCGTCTGTAGCCACTTTGCTGCAGGGCAGTCACAAGTCAAAGAAAGAAATGAAGATTTTGTAGAAATAGCACGAAAATTGAGTTTTCCTATGGTAAGCTCTTGCTGCTTGTTATTGAAGATGAAGCTTTGAAATGTATTTTAATATATCCTAAATTCTGTATCAGTATTTTTGAAAATTTAATTCCTAGAAACATCAACAATATTTACCTAAGTAGGTATTTTGTGTGTTATTATCATACCATTGGGCTAAAGAAACGGCATGGGAAGGAGAGTGTAAGCATATCTGAGGCAAAGAAATAATTGTAAAACAGTTTTTAAAAATAGACTGTTTTGAATTTAAAATTCCATCCCATTGCTTTCAGGGAAGGATGCTGTTTTCCCATGACTATGTATTTTGGTGTGGTGATTTCAACTATAGAATTGATCTCCCTAATGAAGAAGTTAAAGAGCTCATAAGACAGCAGAATTGGGATTCTCTTATAGCAGGAGATCAGCTTATCAATCAGAAAAATGCTGGACAGGTATATTCATACTTGAGAAGATACTTGCATTGAGAAGAAGGGGATTTGGGGTTATGAAATATGCTTTCTTTAATCATTTTTTTAATTGCTTGGGATTTCTTTTTACTTAAATATAATCTGTACATAAACAAATGTAGAATTACCTTCACTTTGATGGCCTGAATGAAAACAGACTTTTTTGTGTATTGGAATAACTTACTTTGTATATATTTATTTTAGATTTTTAGAGGATTTTTAGAGGGAAAAGTAACCTTTGCTCCGACATACAAATATGATTTATTTTCTGATGACTATGACACCAGTGAAAAGTGCCGTACCCCTGCATGGACAGACCGTGTCCTCTGGAGAAGAAGGAAATGGCCTTTTGATAGATCAGGTTGGGAAATGAACTTTTTTACTTAAATGAACTAATGTAAATTTTATGAGGATGAAGGGAATGATATAAAATAAGAGGAGAATGATTTTTTTCACTTATCTAGAATAGAACATATAAAATTTACATATGAAGACAGATTTTTAATAATATTCTCATCTGTTTATAATTTATTTAATTTTTTCAGTCTATTTTCATCTAATTTCATATAAAGGGAATCAAGGAAATATTTTTGTGAAATTTTCAATTGAATATTATTTCAGGTTTTTAACTTAAATAACTAAAGCGGTTTGCATATATTTTGAACTGCCACGTATCTGTTGCATTATTTAGGAAGCACTGTTTGTTCACCGGCCTTTAATCTTAGAAATAAAGCCACATCTTCATTTTTACTAAGTAAAGAATAAAAATGATAACTTTACCAAAAACCTTTCTAATTTAAAGGTATCTAGACTTCCTGCCTATTAACAAATGTGTCTGGCATTCCGGCCTCAGACTACTGAAGCTCATGAAAAGAAGGAGGTACCTCTTTGCTCCACATGGTCTGTCATGCTCATATGGCTTCTCTTGTCTTTTGTTATCTTCTGACTGCAGCTGAAGATCTAGATCTTCTAAATGCTAGTTTTCAAGATGAAAGCAAAGTCCTTTACACATGGACTCCTGGCACCTTGCTGCACTATGGAAGAGCTGAGCTGAAGACTTCTGACCATAGGTTTAAACAGTCTCAGTATTTCTAACAGCGCTTGAAATTTGTGTGAAATACACCCATTTTAAAACCTTTCTAATACATCTGTCTTCCTTTATGCCTTAAGGCCTGTCGTTGCCCTGATTGATACAGATATATTTGAAGTTGAAGCTGAAGAGAGGCAGAACATTTATAAAGAAGTAATTGCAGTTCAGGGTCCACCAGATGGTACAGTATTGGTCTCAATCAAAAGTGCTTTACCAGAAAACAATTTTTTTGATGATGCCTTGATTGATGAGCTCCTGCAGCAATTTGCAAATTTTGGTGAAGTTATACTCATAAGGTGAGTAAAATATTTATTATCTAAAAGAAGCTCATGATTAATAAACAGTAGTTTCTATATTAGAAATCACCTTATTTAGTGTTTGAATAGTATTTAATCCCATACTAAAGAAAACTCTTACTGTACATATTATTCAATAGGTTTTGAAACTGAATTCTCTGCTTATAAAGTTTAAATGAAGACTGAAACTTTATATGAGCAATTAAAGACAAAAATATGTGCAAGCTTACCTATGACCTCTCAAGATTCCTATGTGATAGAACATATAACAAATCTCTATAACAGAATAAAGCTGTGATTACTATTATTTTTTTAAGAGGAGGTCAGAGTAAAGTAGAGTGACTTTTCCAACCTTGGTTTAAGAAATTTGATATATTAAGTAATTTTAAGTATGTTTCATTTCTAACCAACAGAGATGTGATGAATAGTCAGCAGACATTCATTCCAATCTTGGTTTCTCTCATTGACTTAACCATCTGCCTTTTGCAGAACCAAATCCCTCTTACCTTATTTTAAAAATGTTCTCTCCAAGTGTATAGCAATGTTGAGAGATTGATGTGTCTGTGTGTGTGCATGTGTGTTTGAATTCCATAGGGAAAGAGATACTATTAAATTCCTTTCAATGCTGGCCATTTGATTATTTAGCTATGTTTTATAGGTATTTCCTGGGCAAATCTCTATATTAGGTGTTATGGAAGAGCAGAAGAGATGTCAAAGATGTAACTCCTGCTTGTAATCTGTTTGGGAAGGTCAGCACATGTGTAATGGCTTCCCCACATCCTAAACAGTATAGTTCACAGAATTAAGATGATGTGGCTTCCATAGAGTGAAAATCATGCCTAAGACACTTCAAGTCCTTTCAGAGAGTAAATGAGCAAATGGAAAAGAAATTGTATTTAGACTTCCCTCAAAGCTTTTGACAAAGATATACCCCAAAGCTTTAAAATGAAACAAAACAAACAATTTACAAAATCTTAAGGCTGTAGGAAGTACATAGTGAGATCTCCAAGTTTACAGATGACAGTAAGCTTTGCCAAGTACAGAAATGCCAGACCACCCGAAACATCATGTGGACTGTGTGAGTGGGCAGCAAAGTAGCAGATGAATGTCGTCATGAGCAAATGCAAAATATTGCAGTGAGCTAGAAAGAATCCAGACTGCATAGGGATGAAAACTCTAATACTGGAGAGGGACCTGTCTTTATAACTCAGTCTCTAAGAGCTTGATGTTAAATTAAAGCCAAAAACTTTCTCCCATGCTTATCATCATTGGGAAAAAATATTGATAAGAAAATAAGGCATTACCCTAATATTATAAAACCATGAGGTGTCTCCACACATGGAATATTCTGGTTGTTACACCCCAAGACAACCAAGTTGGAAAAGAAGCAGACACTAAAAGTCAACAGGGGTCACTACTGTTAAGCTGTGAGATGACCGCTGATTATTACCTTTGGTCTAGACTTAGACAGCCATTAAGGAGTGACTGAAGCCTGTAAACCCCTGTATATTTAAATATGAGGTTCCTTGGAAATGTGGATGGGATAAATTTAGATGCATATAGATATTTACATTGAGGGAAAAGTCTAGAAGCCTTTACCCTAGTGAATGAAAGCAGGAATGAAATACAGCTTCCAAAAGGACCTGTATAAATCCATAGATGTGAGAACCAGGATCCCTTGTTAAAGTTAGAAACGTGTAAGGGACACATTGCTAATTGAGGATAAAGACCAAGAGATTAGCCCTGCTTTGAGACCATAAATGCTTTGGTACCACTATCAAAGAACAAAGAATGTTTGGAATTGGAGAGGTGGGACTGGTGCAGTGTAAGTGCAGCTTTGCCGTGGTGATTATAACTTTTGGTGGAGGGATATTCTCCATTGTTAACAATTTGGAAAAAGATAGCTTCGTGGTAGTTAGGTAAGAATGATGTCCCTGTGTATTTCAAATGATAGCATCCTGCAATTTAATAACTTTACGCCAAAGAAATTGACTCAGTTACCTTGGTCATGTATGAGTGATTGTAGAAATCTGTTCCAGACCCGTGATTTCAATAGGGGTAAAGTACTTTTGTTTTTGACCTTTTCCTCTTAATATCCATAATTCATACTTTTGAGTCCTAGTGTGAGAGAGAGGTAGAGAATCTGTGTGTGTGTACATACATGTGTACATGTTTACCCCTTTCTCATCTTTGGAAAATCTGCAAGGATTTCTGAACTTGTTTTATACAGTTGGGAGTAGTTCGACTTCCAAAATTGTTTCTATAAACAAGACTGATAACCTTACAGTTGGTTCTTTTTTGCATTAATAACTTTATTACACATCAGTGACCATCCTCTTTAGAACTACTTCTGTCCTTTTTATTTTTACCCTTTTGAGAATTTTTTATTTCATAAGTATAAATTTAGAATTATAACAAAACCATTGAAGTCCCTAGAGAGTAAATGTCTTGTCAATGACTAAAGACAAGAATCACAACCTAAGTTTTGTTTTATTTTTTTTTTCACTGACAACTCCCTGTCATCTTTCTTGATCACAAGTAATTTTCTAGGGAAAAGTCATTGAGACAGTAAAAATATGTAAGTGCTGGACTATGAGGTCAGGAGACTTGGATCCAAGCCCTGTAACTTATTCTCCTTATAGGATCACTTTGAACAAGTCTCTTAACCTCTGACTCTTTTTTTCTTGTCAATGACGAGAAGGACTGGATTGGATTATAGTAAGGATCACAAATGGTAGTTCTCAGGCCCATTTCTTCTGGCTATTGCTTCAGCATAGTGATTTGCTGGAATTTGAATGCTTTTAAGGGAAGAATGCCCTCTTCAGGTCACCACCAGCCCTACTATTCTCCTTTGACTTTTTTCTTCCATGCCTCTGTAGGTCCTTGTTAATCAGTAATCATTGAGCTAGTTATATCTAAGACATTAATTACAGTTTTTTATTGTTTTTATTAAAGATTTGTGGAAGATAAAATGTGGGTCACATTTTTGGAGGGAAGCTCTGCCTTGAATGTTCTGAGCCTAAATGGTAAAGAGGTAAGGTAGTATTTGTTGACTCTAAACCCTTCTGAAATTAAATGTGTGAAGATTACACAGCATTTTTATAGACATGCAGCAAGATTATCTAAATGTATTTTCAGTTAAGGAGGGTAAAAGATCTTATGGTATGCTTGAGGAATTATTTTAATATTTTTTATTTAGACTAGGTCTCTGACTAGCATAGGATTGTTTTGGTCCTTCCCTAGTGATATTAACCATTTTTTAAAATTTTAATTCTTATTTTAATTTAATTCAGTTTTATTTTTTTTCTGGAGACAGTTTGGCTAATGTGCAGTGGTGTCATCATAGCTCACTGCAACCTCAAACTGCTGGGCTCAAGCAATCCTCCTGTGTCAGCCTCCTGAGTAGCTGGAACTACAGGCACACACCACCATGCCCATCTAATTTTTCTATTTTTAGTAGAGACATGGTCTCACTCTTGCTCAACCTGGTCTCACACTCCTGAGCTCAAGTGATCCTTCACCTCGACCTCCCAGAGTACTAGGATTATAGGCGTGAACCACTGCACTAAGCCTGAGATATTAACCATTGATGTAGATCAATCATAAAACATGTTTATCACCTAATTTGGTTCTTACCATATTTTATGATGTCAAAAGTTTTAAATTTTTAATTGAGGGTAGATGTTCTGGCTCATCTATATAGTAAAAAAGATTTTCTGTCAGATGAAGAAAATGCTTTGTTTGCAAGAAAACAAAGGAGGAACATGCTCATTATTCCCAGGAATTTTTTTTTATTGGTTTGGATCATGGTACCCAGTTAGCTTTTTCAAGGATAGCAAAAAATAACAAATCCATCCCATTGAGGCATTTTAGAAATTTTTAATTAATGGGGATATTCCTAACCTATGCTTTGAAATGTCACTGATGAGGGAAATTTACATCCATAGCCTAGAATAGTTTTACTTCTCTGTAGTGCTGCATGTGTCATTTTTTTCTGAATTCTTTCAAACAAATCCCAAATTTCTAAGTATATGGTCAGTACACAGTATGGACTACAATCCAGGCCAAATTTTTCCAACAATGGGCAACTCCGTAAAGATTTTCCTGAGCCACTTCTTCTGTTGCATTACTTCAGCTTCCTTGGAGAAATAAACTTCTATGTATATATTGCTTTTGAAATAGATTTTGTAAGATTTTGTTTGTTTTCCTGAATATAATACTAATATGCTCATGCAAAATCATGTATCAAGATATACAGAAAAGTATAAAAAATAATGACTACTCATAATCCTACTGCTATGAAATCATTTCTCTTAACCTTCATATAAGTGTATACATGTATTAATACAAATGGGATTGTTATTAACACGAATGGTATATACATATACACAGATACATGCACAAACACAAATGAGACTGTGTTATAAATGCTGTTTTCTCACTACCTCTCTACTTGAGCCTATGTCATGGACATCTTTCCATATAAACAAATATGTCATTTTTAATGGCTGCATAAATTTCATTATGTGGATAAATATATAAATTTATTTAAGCAAACTCCTATTAGTAGACATTTAGATTACTTCCAAATTTTGATTATTAAAACCAGCATTCCAGGGATCCCTGTGTACCTTCTTGAGTATTTTCTTTTCTGTCATCTAAATTTCTTCCTTTGCATTTGGCCCTGATCTCTACCAAGTGGTTATTTCTAAGGAATTGCATTTTAAATGGTCATGATGATGATCCAGGCTTGAGAATGCTTGTTAGTATTCTTTGGTAAATATAAAAGAACTTTGTTGACTTTAAAAAGTAATATGTAACCTCTAAAGCATGTTGCTAAGTTCTGAAATTGAATTAATTTTAATGCTCATATCTAATAAGTGAAGGGTTATGAGTTCTTAGGACTCTGACTTCAAAGCTCAGCGTGGATGCTAAGTGACTATTAAACACAGCTGTGCCATTCAGGTCAGCAGCTTTCAGCCTCTCCATCAGTAACACTTGGACCCAAGGAAGATTGGTACTCACAAAGGTGCCAACTGTCAGCACAGCATATTGGTCACAGGTGCACAGCTTATTTGTAATTACCAAAAATGTTCACATCTTGTTCACATCAAGAAACTCTTCAAACAGAGGAAGTTGAAACTATGTGGGAGAGAGCTTGCAATTTAGAAAGCAAGTTTGTTATGTGTATATGGGTTTTAAATGAGAAATTCTTTCTAGTACACAATTTATTTATCCTTAACTGTGGAGTCTTACGGTTATTGGCAAGTTTTTTAAAAGTATTTTTTAAAAACACATTGACAGGACATGGTATAACTCAATTTTAGTGTGTTGGTTGTTTTAGATTATACTGTAGTCTAAAAGCCACTCAAATTTATAGGAAAGGCAGAGTGCCAGTTTCACAGGTAGCAGTCATTCTGTTTTTAGAATGATTAATTTTTGTTAAAGATGTAAAATGGTTTTCAGTTCTCTCAGTATTCTCACATTTGAAATGCTAAAACTGTACAGGTTAGCACATAGCAGCTGACAACACAACAGCTCCATATGCCAAATTAAGAAAGACCAAATGAATAGGAAATGTATTTTAAAGATTTTTCTACTGTCTCTTCTGTAATTGTTTGGTGTAAAAACAGTTACTTAAACTCTGAATCAAAATCAAAGGAAACATGAAATTATGTAGCAGAGTTATCAGTGAATTTACACATGGCCAGGAAAAGATACTCTGTAGCAAAAGAAACTTGAATCTTGAAGCCTAGAAAAGATGATGTTTATTTAGCACCACTGGCTTTTAAAGGGAGAGCTGGAAACAACCTTTAAACTAGTTAAAAATTTAATATATGTGAAAGAATTCTGTTGAATTGAGTCTAATTAAATTAACTGTCTCTACCATTGCATAGTATAGCTAAGGCAGCCCCTTTATTCAAAAATGGTTAATTTTCATGTTAATGAATTTTTATTTTGTATCTTTTTTACTCAATTAGTTATTGAATCGGACTATAACTATTACTTTAAAAAGTCCAGACTGGATCAAAAATTTGGAAGAAGAAATGAGTTTAGAGAAAATTAGCATTGCGTTGCCATCATCAACGAGCTCTACCCTGCTTGGTGAAGATGCGGAGGTCACAGCAGATTTTGATATGGAAGGTTTGTTTGTTGACCACATTTACTTTTGTAGTTCTAGATAGATTTTCTTCCCATCTGCAAAGTCTTAGTGTACAAGTTTATCTTTCTTCTTCTTGGGACACACATAGCAGTATTAATTAGAATTTATTTTGCATTGTATTATGTTTATTTTGCTTGCACTTAGGCTTTAAATGTATTTGCCATCCTGCCATTAAATATTAAGGGTTTTATAGATATTATATTTTTGTGTGATAATAGCCCAAATTGGAATTTTTGGTGAATGCTTTAGTCCCAATATTTAAAGTTGAGGTAAAAAAGTAGAAGTTCCAAGTGGGTATTCTGACAACAGAAATGTGTTTAAAATAATTATTACAAAAGAGGGTATGTTTCAACATAATTAAAAAAGACTCAAAATGGCTAGGAACACATACAGTTGAAACTGAAGCCATCCATATAAATGTCACCATTTGATTGGGATATAATGATTTCCTTAAACATGGTTAAAAAATGCATTTTTAATACTATAAGCTATATTATCCTAGCATATTTTTCATTAAAATGCATATCTTAAGGCTGAGTGCGGTGGCTCACACCTGTAATCCTGGTACTCTGGGAGGCTGAGGTGAGAGGATTGCTTGAGCTCAGGAGTTTGAGACCAGCCTGAGCAAGAGCGACACCCCAACTCTAAAAATAAATAAATTAATTTAGTTAAAATGCATACCTTAGTTTATAAAATAATAAGATATCATATTGTGATGCCCTGTCCACCTAGATATCACATTCAAGAGTTAAACATCTTTCAATATTATCTCCAGTTTTCACATTCTCTGTTCATTTGTTTACTTAGTCCACACATATTTATATGCCAGGTATATATGCTAGGTGCTGGAAATTCAACAGCTATGATCCTTGCCCTCCTACAACTCACAGTTTATTGGGTGTTATACACAATTAAGCAGGCAGTTATAATAAAGTGACTTAAATGTGACAATGAACGGTACTGTGGTTGCTTATGGGACAGTTGCCTAACCTGGATTTGGAAAGTTGGACAAAGTTTCCCAGAAGAATTGTTAAGAATCCAATGACCGGGGGAGATTGGATTAAGGAGGGTAGAGAAGAGATCCCAGAAGGAGGTATGTTCACAGGCCCCAGGGGGAGAAAGAGGATCTAAATGATGAGACAAGCATGTTTGTGAGGGAGTAAATGAAGGAAAAAATGCAGGGAGAAGAGTAGGTTTGCAGTGAAAGATGTATTTAATTTTGAACATGTTGAATTTGAGATGTCTGTGGAGTCAGTCAAGTCAGTGTCAGCTGTTGAGTATGTGGGTCTGGTGCTCAGGAAAGAGCTCTGGACTCACAGGGAAGCTCTGATGGCCAATAAAGCCATGCACATTTTATTTCTTTGGCCAGTACGGTCACGTAGAGACAGGAGAGAATGAATGGAATATGGAGAAACACAGAGTCCTGGGATCAAATATGTAGAAACACAGAACTTAAAGCTAGACAGCAGGTGGCCGTCCATAACAGGAATACGAGAAGAAACAATTAGAAATGTTACAGAGCAATTTCGTGCTTAAAAATCAATGGAAGGAAGTGGAACAAGAAAGGGAGAGTAGTCAGTGGTGTCTTGTGGCACAGAGAGATGAGAAATGAGGACAGAAACTTGTCCTTCTGATGAAGTAACAGGGAGGAATCTGTTAGTGACATTCATGAGAATAATTTCAGTGGTGTGATAAAGCCAGATGGTGACAAATTGGTATGGATAGAAGGTGAAGAAGTGGAGAGGGTGTCTGTAGACTGCTCTTTAAGGAAGTTTGGCTGAGATTGGGGGAAAAGAGAGAAGAGAGAAATTGCACCAGGGAAATAGGGATCCAGGGATGCTTGTTTTTAAATGGGAGAGGCTTGAGAGTGCTTAGTGTTGATGGAAAAGTGCTGGTAGAGGGGAAAGGGCTGACAATATTGGGGACCGGCAGGGCCAAATTAGAGCAAGGTCACTGAGAAAACTGGGGTGGGTAGGACACATTCGTCATCTGCAAATACCTGAGTGCCAGCCACGTAATGAGACTTGGGCTTGGGGCAGGCTGTTGAAGAGGACATTCCCTTCGTAAGACACCTCTTTTCTCTGTGAAGGTTAAGTGTTGAAGTTATCTGCAGGAGAGAGGCAATCCACAGTTTCAGGAAAGCTGAGAAGCTTTGAGATAAAGCTCCAGAGGAGAAAGGGTGAGGGGGAAGAGTCAACCTGGAAATATCATGGAGTTGCAGGCCGCTCTGGGAACCCAGAAGAGACAGAGAAGCACACATTCTGTGTGACTGCTGTCATCTGGACTGTGTGTCCAGATGGACTTCTTTTTTTTTTTTTTTTTTTTTTTTGTGACAGAGTCTTACTCTGTTGCCCGGGCTAGAGTGAGTGCCGTGGTGTCAGCCTAGCTCACAGCAACCTCAAACTCCTGGGCTCAAGCCATCCTTCTGCTTCAGCCTCCCGAGTAGCTGGGACTACAGGCATGCACCACCATGCCCAGCTAATTTTTTCTATATATTTTTAGGTGGCCAATTAATTTCTTTCTATTTATAGTAGAGACGAGATCTCACTCTTGGTCAGGCTAGTTTCGAACTCCTGACCTTGAGCAATCCACCCGCCTC
>CAUYRT010094733.1:0-28526 GCA_963574885.1 Lepilemur ruficaudatus | reverse complement strand
TACTTTGACAGAGTAGATTTTGGAATGTAACAAGATAAGTCAACTTGAGTGGTAATATATTTTGGGAAATCAGTTCACTACAAATTGTGACTGTAAACATTGTACTGTAAATGCTTTGTAGTTTTCCCCCAATAAAAAAAGAAAGAAAAAAACAAAAACAAAAACTATACTATCTTATAATTCTAATTGCACACTGTCAAAAGCTTGAAAATTCTTTAAATATAAATTATTTTTTTTGTTTCTCCAGGAGCATATGATTACCTTGTGAAATAATTCCCTTTGCGATTTTTTTTTAGCACACTAATATTCTAGTTGAAATTATGTGTATCCATGAACTTAAGGAAATCATCAACCACACCATAATAAGCATTTGCATTATACACTTCATCAGAAATATGCTGTGAGGTCAAGGTAATAATGTGTAAAAGCATTGTTATTATTACTTAAGAATGTTTTTTAAAAAGGTAAATAGCCCAGATCTGCAAAGATTAGCAAATTCACCTGCCCTTTTTCACAATGAGAATAGGGGAAATTTTTGTACATAGAAGGGTACTGAGCTTGGAGTGAGAAGAGGTACAACAGAGTCTCAATTCACTTGTATGCATATATTAAAATTTCTGAGGGCATAATTATATTTAAATTTCTGAGCTTTAATTTCCTAGTCAGATGCAAAATGTAGATGTCAGATACATATTTGAGAGGCCATTGGTTGAGAAACTCTATGTAAAATGCTACAGAAACAATGAATTTCTACATTAATATAGCCAGAAGTAGATTCGGATTTTGTGGGCCTTGAAACTTATACAATATAAAACAAAAGAACATGTAATAAGCAATATTGGATATGAACATTAATATTTCTTTATGATAAATAAAATTAAAGTGAATTACAAAGCTAATAAAGCCAGAAATTACAATAAATATCACAAAATCCAGAAAAAAATACCATTATATTCTTTATAATTTACTCACTGACATCTCCATAATATTTTTCTTCCCATATTATTTGGGGGAATACTCCTTTATCACTTCTTGTTATAAAAATAATTTGAAATATTTTCTATAGTAAAGATAATTTATTCTGGTAAAGGTTATTTCCCCTTTGTAATCACATACTTCCATTGCTGCCTATAGAATACCAGGATGTGTTCAAATAGTGAACACATCCTCTGTATCTAGCTTTAGGTCATGATGCCAGAAAAGTGGGCACAGTGTCCTTAGAACGAGAAAAGGAAGAAAAAAATCATAAACGAAGTGAGCAAGTATACTATTAGAGAGAAATGAAGTCTGAAACATTCATATGTGGATATGTCTTTTTCGTTCATCATAGTGTTCTTACTTCCTGGGACAATTACTGACACATGACAGGTACTCAATAAATTATTCTTGAATAAATTAAAAAAGTCCATGAATATATCTGGAACTATTCTATCCTGATTCTTAGAGGCCATTTCCAAACAGAGTTCTAGCAACAACTTAACTACAGGTGGACATTGCTATAATTACTTGAATATATGTTGTAAAAAGGAAATTAAATGTATTCCCTATTTGCCTTCATCATATATTTATTCCAAAAGTATCTGTACCCACACTTATGCTAATGGATACCAGACTAAGTCTGCTGGAAAGAAAGACACAGAATAAAAGAAGACATCATCTTCGTTTTACAAAAACATAAAAATCAAAGTGAACACACTGCTAAAGCCCTTTAAAGTGGCTTATGCAATGAGGAGCTGTGCACCTTTAACTTTATTAGCTTTATGGAAAATTAATCTGTGAATGTATACTCTTATGGATATGATGACTCTTCTCAAGCAGAATGTCAGAAGTCTTTTATGCAACTAAATCAGTTATAATGTTTAGGGAACTCTGTTCTTCTACATTTGCTTTTACTACGTTGTATTTCTCCTAATGTGGAAACAGCAACTGATGGCTTTCAGAAGTAATAACACGACATTAGTTTACTAGACTCAGCACTGTGTTTGTCCTTGTGAATATTCTTCATGAAACCCACCTAGTCAGAGCCAGCACCGGATCTTTTCTTTCTTGTGTAGTCTTAAGCCTATGTACACACTTCCATATATTAGATTTATTTCATAATACTAGGGGCTCCCCACCCACTGTGGAAATGATGCCTACTTCATTTTTGTATTCTCAATG
Organism: Lepilemur ruficaudatus; assembly: GCA_963574885.1. Taxonomy (NCBI): domain Eukaryota; kingdom Metazoa; phylum Chordata; class Mammalia; order Primates; family Lepilemuridae; genus Lepilemur; species Lepilemur ruficaudatus. Next base: position 26,366 of record CAUYRT010094733.1, on the reverse strand, counting down.
CCTACATTTTTTGACCAGCATAATTTTAATAAATATTTGTAGAATTAATTATAAAAAACAATACATGTGTAGGTACAGAGATTTTCTTTCAGTGCAAAAGAGAATGTCTAAGAGTATGTGCAGCTAACTAGGATGCTACTATGAGATAACAGATAACACCTTTACAACTGAACTCTATGATTCCTTGTATCTATTTTTTCCATAGTATATTCATATATACATATGGATATACTGCATGGAAAATGTATATATATGTGTATGTATGTATGTGTGTATATATATATGTATATATATTCTACATAGTGCCATTTTTATTATCAAATCTATGTATTGGATCCCATTCCACATCAAATTCATCGTGTAATAAGAGCCATATCCTTTTCCTTTGATGGGTCCTACAGATTCCTGTCTTTCTTTTTAAAACCTGTTTATTTTCCATCTTTATGTTGATCACTCCAGGCAACTTCCATGGATTGTTTGTATTTCTATAACAAAGCATCTATATTCTTTCATTAACTTCCTTTGCCCTCTTTCTAGTTTATTTTTCCATCATATGAGCTTGACTGCTTTTAATCTTCAGGATTTTAGCAAGTACAACACGTTTTTTATCATGGAGGTACTTCCTGACCATTACGTCTAAAGTATCCTTTATCCCTATAGTTATTTTATTTATTTCTTTTTTCCTCAGAGCATTTGTCTCTCTCTGAAATTATCTTGCCCATCTAAATATTTTCAAGTGTCTTTCAAACTCCTTTGGGAGGAAGCCTCTTGAATGCAGAGACAATTTTCTTTCTATCTTAAGTACAGTATGTTCCAATTGGCTACAAAAATAGCTCACAAAAAAAATCCTTCTCAATGAATATTTGTAAAATGAATGTAGAATGTTTGGCAATGGACAAACAGCCTTAATAAATGTAATTTGTTTATTAAAGTCTAAATTTAATTTCTATACTTGAGTCATATTACCAAAGGTAACATGTTGGTAAGGAGTATGAAACTGAAAATTCTGGATTTTGTAATTATGCAGTGATGATATTTGAAATTTATATACTTTATACAACTGTTTATTAAAAGTATTTTTTTTATTCTTTTTATGTTATGTAATTTACTTCAAGAGAATCACAGGATTACAAATGAGTTTAAGATTCATCCAGGCTAGATCACTATTTAATTTCCCTCACAAAAAGAGATAAACATTTTCCATAATAATATTTTTTAAAAAGTTGCAGCTCTACAATTTTGAAGCTCTACAATTTTTTGCAGCTCTACAATTTTGAAAAAAAATCATAAAAAGCAAATGTTGAATCTGCTACCCAATTACTATCCAACAGCTGCTACTAAAAATTAATATTTATAAGAAATAAAAAAAGTAAAGTAATTAGCTTTATAGTTATAACCAAATGATTTAAAAATATTAGGTGCATGCATGCAATGAAACATAAGCTGGATTTATTTTTGTTCTTTTAAAAAATATCATATCAAACATTAAGTTGGATTGCAGATTATTACTACTATGAAAGGCAATTTTTAATGAGAACATATTTTTAAAGGCCTTATATTATTTATATAAAGGACAGCATTGACAGAAGTGTTGAGATACGTAGGTCGATAAATATATCTTCAACTTTCTCCTGAACATTTTTTCATAGAGGACACTTAAACACAACTTTTATATTTTTCTCAAAATTGGCATTGAGCTAAATTGTAATGTGAAAATCAAAGAAAGACTAGGTCAATGAAAACAAAGAAGATATTAGACATTATCAAAGAATGAAAATGACAATAAATTCTACACAGAGATGTTATTTAAGTGGACCCTCATTTATTTTTGTTAGAAGTGAAAAAGGTATATTGTGGATTTTCTGCCAGGGTAGATGCTAACTTCTTATTGCTGAGAATTGCTAAACTGCTATAAGTACATGCAGTGGTATGTGCCTTATGTAACCCAAATTGTTATGCATTTGAATATACAGAGATAATTCTTAAATTAATTTTATTTTGTACCACTTTTCTGTTGTCTTTAAAATGCTGATATTTAGTGTGCATGTATTACCTACTGCTTTTAGCTTTTCAAAATACTAAGTGTTTTTTGTTTAGTTCAATACAAATTTATTAGGCTAGACGTTGTTGCTTAAGTTTATAAATATGAATGAATGGTTCTTCTTGCCCTCAAAGGTTTTACAATGACCCATGAAAAGCCAGACATATTAAGTTGTAATTTAATTTAATTGTAATAAGGGCTGGTAAGGAGCTTAGATTAGCACTCCAGAAGAATAACATATAATTTAGCCATTTATGTCTTTGATGAAGGGGGATTGGTATTGGTTATATAAAGAGAAATTTACTAAAGGCATGAAATCTTAGATGTCTTAAAGGATTAGAATAATTAAATCACTGATGACTGGAGATAGAAACCCCCCACCCTCACCCTACCATCTCACATATGCTTAGGAAAGAAAGGAGTTTGGTATCTCATAAGAATAAAATAAAAGTTAGGGAATCACAGAAGCCAGCTCATTAATGTTTCAATATTTTATTTCATAAAAATTGAATTAGGGCCACGAGGAGGTAGTCATTGCTGAGGTATTAAGATGGATTGTGGTTTAGTCACATTTACATTTGGACAGACTGTTCTAGTAGCTTTAAGAAAGATGCACAATGCATAAATCTCAAAGAAGAGGAGAAGTTAGGAAGGTTAAGGGGTCAGGAGCGTTCAAGAGGTTAGCAATTTAAACATTCTCGTTTAATCCTCAGAATACTCTCTTGAAATACAAAACGTTTCCCATATTTTACAGATTAAGACATTCAGATTCAGAGAGATTACATCGTTTTATTTGAGTCAGTTATCCTAGATATATGTGCATAATTGTCAATTTAGCTATCTTTTTCCAGGAAGTTATTATGACAATTCTCCAGCAATGAATACACATTCTAAACCAAAGCTGACTGTGGATTTTCTGCCAGGGTAGATGCTAACTTTCTATTGCCTGAGAATTGCTAAACTGTTATAAGTACATGCAATTGTATGTGCCTTATATAACTCAGATTATAAATTACAAATTGTGCATTACAAAGTGTTTGAGATCAACCCTTCCAAGAGACGGCAGCACCCTGCAACTTAATAAGAGTTTATTATACATTGAATAAATAATAGAATGTTTATTGGTCCTTTCTTGTCCTTAGCTTACTCCCTTTGAAATAAGTCTTTGCAAGGACACTTTGTTCCTAAACACAGAACCATTCTTATCTGAACTTCATGTAAAAACAAAACACTAAATCAGAACTTTAAGAACAAAAGAAGCAATTAAATTTAACTTTCCAGCTTTCTAGAGTAAAATGTTTTAAAATCTCCCTTTTCTCTCACCAACCACTTTCTGTCTTTATCACAAACTCTTCAAACCACTATTTTTATCACACTACAAGCAGGATTCCTAGTTACATATTCCTATGCTCTTCTTATGTGACTATCCAATGTAGAATTTAGGATGCATTTCAGAGATGAATGTTTGAAGACCATATTACACTTTAGTCTTCCATTTTAGGAGAGAAAAATCAATCATTCCATATATTCATTTTTAGCAAAGAAAAGACATAAAATCTCAGGAGATCATAATAATATATAATTATTTTATTTAAATTCATTTCTCTAAATGCTGGTGATCTATAAAAAATGCATAAATAAAATTTTAATTATACATATTATATTGTGGATGTTGCTTATTTATATTTAATGATCTATTTGTTTTAGGCTATGAATAGTCTTGGAGACTTTCCTTCTTCAACTATTATATAAATAAGTCACATAATGAATTCAATTTAAATCACTTTCAGCGAGAGTGATGATTAAATCTATGCCAAGAGTCAGAAAAGATTTAGAAGCTCTGTGCAGATTGGAAATTAGAAACAGAACGTATAGATCCTGCTTGGAACATTAACTTTCTCTAATTATACTTCTCTTAGAATGTAGTCCAATTTCAACTTTCACTTTTTTCCACTGCAGAGAAAACGATTCATTATTTCTTATTCTAGCAATTCTATGAACTAAAAAATGAACTACAAAATTGTTTTCCTTTCCTACCTTAAAGAAAAAAAGATGTATATTTGTTAAATTTTAATTGCTTCACCTTTTGAATTTATTTTATAGAGGAAACTATCCATCCTTGTATATAATTGAAACAGCTAATAATGAAATAAATCAAGGACCAGCAATTTTTGTTGAAAGAAAAAAAAAACAATAGATGAGAAAGGATCTTATAAATGGGAAATAAAAAGAGATAGGAAACCATAGGGCATTTTGACCTTTATTGAATACAATACTTTTTAGGAACTTGTATATAAACATACACAAATTTCTACATTCTTTTATTTCAAGAACTTTCTTTGACAGACAATCTCAATTTAAAAGAGCTTACTTTTTTTAAATCTCTGAACACATATTCAAATTTATGCATTTACCAATATTGAAAAACAATAGATTATGGATTATGTTTCTTAAAATAATTATTACTAATTATCTTTTGATAGATTTTCACACCATAAGGATGTTATGAAAATTTCATTTATATGTTTCCTTAAATCAAGGTTTGGAAAACTTTAGTGTAAGGAGCCACGTAGTAAATCATTTAAGATTTGTGGACCATATGGTTTCTGACACAACTGCTCGTCTGTCATTGCAGCATAAAAGCAGCCATAGACAATAAGTGAACAAATAGATATTGTGTTCCAATATAACTTTACTTACTAAAGCAGGTGACAGGCCAGATTTGGTTCTTGGGTCATAGTTTGCCAACCTTTGCTTAAACTGCTTTATTATATATTCACTGAAACATACAAAACAGAAAAAAATATTGCCAGTACATTTGGAAAGTAAGAATAACTGATTATTTGCTTGAGTCAAAGTAAATTTAAGATGACTGAGAAATAAAATCAGTGGTCTGCACATACACTCCCTTTGTATGCATAACTATAACAGCACAGAAGTAGTATGAAGTGGACAAGAATCTGAAACTGGTTTATCAACTTTGTGAATTCAAAATTTTCTTTAATTAACCACCACCCAGCAAACCATCTTTAATTCTGTAAGTGGCAAGGCTATGAATTTCCAATGAGCACAAATTTGACTTATCCCTAATACTAATATTTAGCATTCTTATTTTTAAATCTCCAAAATAATATAAAATTAAAATTCTATTAATAATTTTGAAACCTACACAAGAATATATTAAAAATTCAGGTTTAGTAGGCTTAGGTTTTACTGATTTGGGATAAATTCGTGTTACATAAAACAGTGAATAAGTTATGATTATTTAAATGTAATGTAAGGTACACATACTAGTGTATTAGTTTTTTATAGCTGCCAACATCTGTTTACTATCTCAGTTTTATAGGTAAGACATCTAAGTGTATGTACCATTAGCTCAACTGGGTCTTCTGCTTAGTCTCACAAGGTCAAAATGATAGTATTAGCAGAACTGTGCTTCTTTCTGGAGACTCTAAGGATGAATCTGCTGCCAAACTCACACATGTTGCTGGCCAAATTTAGTTCTTTGCAGATGTATGACTGATGTCTCCATTTCCTTGCAGGCTGTCAGCCAAGGGCCTAGAGGCTTTCTTCCTAGCAGCTGCCTGCATCTCTTCTCATGTTTTCTATGTGCCCCCTGGCCACCTCCAGCAAAGGTAAGTGGAGTTCCATTCATGCTTTGTATCTCCCCAACTTCTCCTCTTGCTGTTAGGTAGACAGCCAGCGACGTCCGGCCCCTCTTGAGGACAAAGCTGGTCACCGCAAGCAATTGCTACATTTCAGGGAGGAGAGAACACCCTATGAATCTGCCAATCAGAACTTAGCGTCTCAACTGCAAAGGAATGGAGAGGATTCTCTAGCCCACTGGCCAAGCAGCACAGTACAATGGGGTCTGGAAGGTGACCTAGGACAACCTAATGCTAATTATCATGTCATTACCTTATGTCTACGTTGTGGTTCACACCCATAAATGGGCTTTCAGAGAGGCTCATGGGAGATCAGCATGCACAGTGAGATTCAGATCTTATAACTTCCAACTGTCCATCAGAGTGGTTCCATGATGACGCCGGAACCACAACGAAGGCCCAATTTAGAAACTATAAAACAAGATCCCAGACCATGATCAAGGCCTTTTTAGTACAAGATTTTGTTCAGTGTCTGTGGCAAATGTATCTTGTTCTTGCTCTCTAATCCTGTCTTTCTCTGCTCAATAAACCTCATTTTTTGCTTACCTTGGTTTCAGTGTTTCTGGTCATTCTTTGGCCAAGAGCATACCAAGAACAGACATTTCAGACTGCTGACTCGATACTGCTATATCTATTTGACTTTAGCTGGGGAAAAAAAAAATTCTCTTTTCTGAAGGGATAATGTAACTAGATTTGGTTCACCCAGATAATCCAGGATAATCTTCCTATTTTGAAATCCTTAACCTCAAAGACTTTTGCAAAGCCCTTTTTAATCATGTACTATAACATATTCACAAATTACAGGGATTAGAGGTAGACATTTTTGAGGAATCATTCTGCTTTCTACAATTAGTGTTATGATAAACACCAGTGTACCTACTAAACAGTTTATGAAAAGATAATTTGTCTTAACTTTAAACTATCACCAATTACATTCTTTTTCTCCTCCTTGAGGAGTAAACATTATCCTGAATTTGAGTTTACCATTCTTCATGAGAATGAAATTTCTGTTTAATGGAGTATGCAAATCTTCAGCTTTAGTAGATAATGGAAGATGGAAGATGTTTCCAAAGTGATTCACAGATTTATGTAATAAAAAACCATGTATGCATGGTTCTATTGCTCTACATACTCACCAAAAATCTATGTTGTCATTTAATTTTTTAAAAAAATGTGGTGAAGATGATACAGTATGTGATTTATCTAACTATGGATGTTGAGCTCCTTTTTATATGATTAGGAGATATTCCATTTTTGTGTTCAGATAAATGTCAATTTTTTTACTATTTTACTGACTTGTTCTTATGTATTTCTAAAAATCCTTTATGTATTCCAATCACATATATTCTAGATGTTATATCTCAGTTTATGATATACTTTGAACTCCTTTAATGTTCATGCAGAATAAAAATGTGAGAAGGATAGGAGTGATGGGCATGGAGTAGAAACATTGCACAGAGGGGCATTCTCTGAGAATACGACTTTGTATAAGTCATATTTTAGAATAATGTTAATATTTCAGACATTCAAATAAAAAAATTTGATGGCGGGAATGGACCTGGAGGACATAATGTTAAATAAAATAAGTAGGCAATAACAGAATGACAAATGGCACATGATCTCACTTATATATGGAGTCAAAAAAGTTGAACTCATGAAAGTAGAAAATAGAATGGTGCTTTCCAGAGGCTAGAGGTTGGGAGGTTGGGAAGATGCTGGTCAAAGGACACAATATTTCAGTTTGACAAGAAGAATAAGTTCAAGAGACCTATTGTACAGTATGGTGACTATAATAACAGTACACAAAATAAGTAAGTGAGGTAATATATATGTTGATTAGCTTGACTTAGCCATTTTCAATGTATACATAAATCAGAACATCATGTTTTGCATCATAAATATATACAATTTTTATTTGTCTGTCAAAAATTATTTAAAAAATTGTAATGGAATAAAACAGGTGAGAAAAAAGCCAAAAATGCATTTTTTAAAAATAATTTCTCTCACCCTACATTCACAAAGATATTCTTTAAATTTTCTTTTGCAAATTGTATAGTTTTCCTTGTAATATTTAAAAATTCAAACTTTTAGATTCCATCTTTTGTTGTATCATAGAAGATATCCAGCCGTATGTTTCTTCGTGAAGGTAACCCATTTTCTAATTTCATGTGCTAAAGAAATGCTTCATCTCCTATTGATTTGTCTTTACTTGAGGCTGTCCCTGAGCTCTCCATTCTCTCTTCATCTAAATATCAGCAGTCTCCCAACAACACAAATCAAAATGTTGTCACCAGGGTACATTAACTGTGAGTAATTGCATAAAGTTCAAGCTTCGCTGCTCACTCTTCACTCCTTTTAATCACTATCTGAATAAGAAGTTCACCTTTTGCAAAGAGACCAATCATAGCACTTCCTTCAATGTCTGTTGGTGAAGGGTCACTGTGCTTCTGCTACAATCAGTTCATACACAGACAGCCAACCATTTTACTGTGTGTCTCTTTGTGTCCTAAGAATATATTCAAGTGACATTTTATTAAAAAAATGAATAATCAAATGAGAAATTGCCCCACAAAAATGATAGTACAGCAAAAAAAAAAAAAAAAAAAGAGAGAGAGAGAGAGAGAGAGAAAGAAAAATGATAATGCTGGAAGTAAATCAAATGTAAATGGAATTAGGGAGGAAATAGCTGACCGTGGGAATGTTGACACTGTTGCTGTTGGAGACTCTAGATATACAACCAGAGGAACTTAGGGAAGGTGGATTTATCGGCATTGATGAGAAAAGTGGTTTGACAAATAGGATGAATTTGTTCCAGAGGAACTGATGCTAGCTAAAATTTTCACATTAAAGTAACTCTGAAGTACTTCAAGACCTTCGAAGTGCAAAGATAAAATATTGAAAGCTGATCCAAACTTCCGAAGGAGTAGGACAAGTCTTCAAAGCATAGTAAAAATACTGCAATATCAGAACTTTTATGATCAAAGGAGATGGAAAGCAAGGTTCAAACTACTTTTAATGAGATTTTTACAAGTAAATAAAACATGCAAATTCTCAATATCTAATGCATTATATTAGAGTGTATTGAATATTAGTTTTACTATTTATTTTCTTTTCTTTATATATTTATAATCAACATTAGGAGAGTTTAATATTTTGAGGAAAAAACTTAAAGGTCCAGTAACAACAGTAACTTTACCAGTTGATTATTAAGACTGTTTTTGCATGATTTGGGCCTGCATAATCATTGTGTGTGTATGAGGGAGGGTGGGAGCTGGTCTTGAACTGTCAAAAGTGGGGTCTGTCTAAATATCTTAATATTCTTTACCTCTTTTTTTTTTCCCCCATAAGGGCAACTAGTTTTTGCAGTCCTGAATTCTTCCATTTGAGTTTTAGGTATGGTTTTTCAACTTTTGTAGAAACCCAGTTAGATTCAGATTAGTATTCTATCAGTCTGTAAATTAATTTAGGGAGAATGGACATTGTTTTAATATTAAGTCATCTAATCCAAAAACTTGCAATGTATCACCATTTATTCAGATCATTTTCGATGTCCTTTTCCATGATTCATTGAATCTAGGATGTTATTGATCAGAAGATACATCACTGTTTTATAGATAATTTAAAAAAAAGAAAATGCTTCCAAATAACATATGGCATCTTTTCGTATCTTATTGATTATAAAACATTCCAAATTTGATGATGTGAAAGAGTGGAAAATATTTGCTATATTCAGAAGATATTGCCAAAGTTTTAAATTTTTTAAGTTTTCTTCTTAGAAGTATTATAAATTCTTAATTACATTAATTTTGTAAGACCTTACAGCATAGACTCTTGTGAATGGGATCTTATTTTTAGTAAGTTTTACAGTTATTTATTGTTGGTGTTGAGAAATGCTATTAATTTTTAAGTGTGTCTTATTTTAAATGAGGCAAACATGAAAGATCTTTATTCTAAGGTCTTGTATTTTGATTCTATTGGAGTTTTTTTTTTTTGATAGATGATAGAAGCTGTAAATAATTATGTTTTTATTTATTCTTATTCAATTCTCACCTTCTTAGATCTTAATATTTCTCCTCTTTATAGAGTTGACCAGAGTGTCATAAATATCTTAAACATAATCATAACACTGCTGATCCTTGCAATAACATTAACAATAAATTTGGCTGCAATTAAAGCCACTGCCTTGAGAGTTGGAAGGCTATTCAGATTTCTAGTTGGTCCTGAAATTTTGCATTTGTAACAAATGAGACCCAGTGAACTATAAAGTTATGAGATACCTTCCTAATAGTTTTCCAGGAGTTTCTAATTTTTGTTTAGGATTTCCTCAGTATAACCTCTTCTGTTATAGTGGAATTTCATCTTTATGTCTGATACTAAGTGGTTCAGAAAATTTAATTTTAAATATAATTGTGATTTGTGTATTTCTTTTATTGTTCTGCATATTATTCATCTTCTGTTAGTGCCTTCTGATTCTTGGAAACTAAATACAGAAGAGATGTCAGTTTTTATTAAGTGCCACTATATATTTAAATGAAGTTTAATTTCAATGTTCCAGAATCTTGGTTATTCAATTTAACAAAATAAACTACATTTTTCTCTGAGAGGAAAAAAATAGAAAAATGAGCCAAAAGGTGTGTTGACAGAGGTTTGTCACATAATAAAAATGTCATGACACTAATCAGGGCAATATAGTACCTTATGATGATCTAGGACATCACAACATAGCATATAATAACAATGACAAAAATACAGATAAACGGAGGTAAATGTATTAATATGAGCATAACAAAAAGGAGACTATGCTAGGGAAGAATATCCAAAACATAAAATAAAGGAAAAGATAGAAATACAAATACATCATAATATGTCTACTTAATGATGTAACCATTAACAGTTATGATTACATAAAAACTATGAAAATAGAAATTGTTGGGGTAAAACATAGAATACCAAGTCCTATGGCTTAAAAGATTTCAGCTATATAAAAATATACATTAAACATTAAATCAGATAGATAACCATTGTTAATCATCATCATTATTGTTTGGCAAACATAGCCATCTGTTTATTTTCTAAATTGTACAAGTTATTTCATGCGTTTTCTATAACTAACATGTATTTCTTTTATAACGTAAAAGTCAGTTAAGAGAACATAAAGGAAAATGATTTTATTATTAATTCTTAATTCAATTATCTCATTTATTTTTTCCGGATCTTTTTATCATTTTTATTTATTCTTGTCGCTTTGGTCATACCACTGATACATGTTTCACAAGCAAAAAATAAAACCTAGCTTCTTTAATTACCTAGACTTTCTAAAATGAGGACATACAAGATTAGTTAAAAATGAAATTCACTGAACTTTAACAAGACTGTATATTTTATGAGATAAAAATAAACTATCTGAATAATTCAATGCCAAGTGCTGTGTCTCAATTAAAATCAAAGGATCCAAACATTAATATCTACCATACTCATAGCTGCCGTCACAAAAAAATGCTAACCTTACAAATTTTAGCTTAATCCCTGATTTCTAAGGTTTAAATTTAATTCATGTAATGTAAACAAAATCAATGGTTATATTATTAAAGATATCAGAACAATTTATTAAGTTTATGATTTACTTAGGTTCTTTAATTTGCAAAGCTTGCTTTGATCATATTTTATACTGTGTTATGATAATGTCAATAATTAGGTAACTACTAAAAGAAAGTTATTAATTTACATTGTAATTTTAGTAAAATATATTTTTAAAAATTAGACAAATATAAACTTCCAGATTTTGATTGAAAATTTAAGATTTTATTGTATTATTAAAATGATGGTGATTTAAAAACAAAAAAGATATTAAGAATAAACAAGGTAAGGTATTGAGAATAAAGAAATTATTTCTATTATTGATTTAAGTATTGATTGCTAAGCTCACAAACATAAATTATGATCATTTCAAGCGTTTGACAAAACTTAAAAAGTAATTGCCACAATTTTTCACTGGAGAAATATTTTAATTTTTTAATTGCTGATTTTTCAAACCGAAATGTATTGCCATGATCTCACATTTTTGTTTCATTTCTCCAACCAAATGGAGAATGGAGAATGCACTATTGAATATTTTTCTCAGTTTTCCACCAAAGTATCCCTTTTTTCTTATAATATTATTTGTTATTATTTGGGAAATGCACAGGCTTATTATATCTTTTTTACAAATACTAAGATATGTCTTTCAAGTTAGAAAATAATCTTCATACACAACTTTGACCTCCACAGACACAAGTAATATTATTTTTACTTAGAGAATAACTAAACTTTCAAACAAGTATGAGTAAACAAGGATATCTGAATTGGTGATAACAGAGTGCCTTGTTTTTATTTAGAAAGATATTTATGTACAATAGTAAATTAATAAAATACCAGTGAGAATTGTTATAAATAGGCCCAGATAATGTTAATTATGTCTACTATGCTACATAACATGAAATGACATTAAAATATAATAATATATTAATATGTGAAACTAAAAGAGAAAAATAGAGATAACTCCTATATTATTTTGCCTTAAACATATATTTCTATTTTGCCTTTTTGGCTACTTGAAAACCATTTGTTTTCAAGTATCTTCTGAATATAAATTCTCATTTCACTATAATTATTGTATCATTTACTGTTTGATTTTACACAAATAAAACAATAAAATTTATTCAGAGCCTCAAAAAGATACTAATGCCAACCATATAGGCTGTCCTTTCATTGTCTGAATCGCCATTTTTCTGAAGACACAGCTAAGAGGGGATTTTGATTGTTCTCTCATATTTTTACTTAGAACTAAATTGCTGGAACGCCCAATAATTTTTCATTATAAATTCCCCAAAATGAATATGTGGAACAATTACCAAAAATGAGCAAGGAGATGAAATCACAGCTTTATAACTTACTAGCAATGGGATTATATTGCTTTAAATCTATCAAAAAGCCATCTTCCTCAATATTTATGGAATAATAATTGCCTGGATTATCATTAATAAGTATAGTCAGTTTTTAAAATAAAATATAAAATTGTCTGCTATTCAATTACCAGGAAATATTACCAACTTTGAGATTTACTAGTTAAATACCTTGAATACTGTAGATCATATTAAAATATCCTTAACAGTTAAATATTTTTTGACTTTTTGAGTTTAAACAGAGAATATATAGCCAATACAATGAATGGAAAATGTTTTTTGAAGGCTAAGTTAGGGCATAACATAAATTATCTGTGCATATATTGAATAACTTCCAAAAATGATTTCATATCACTACTAGCTTAATTGACAAAGTTTCCATTTGCCTAAGGAAACACTTAGTACTCTAATAAAGTCTTCATCTCATTCCATTCCAAATGATGGATATGCCCAAAAACATTAAAAAAAGGAATAAATTAAACAAAGTCACAAAATCTGTGACATTTTTAAATGGTTAGATCATTTATATATTCACCAAACTTATATGCCCTTCCAAATATATGTACATTGAGCACATTTATATATATTTTAATTTATCATTTAATAATTCCTCACAAACATCTCAAAATCAAGAAAGAGCTCGAAATTTCTAACCTGGTTGGGGGAGATCTAGTTGCTATCTGAGTTAGTCAACAAACCATTTTTCTGGAAAATATACTCTCTGCTTTTTCAGGAAGTCTACTTTTCTTGACCATGTATTTCCTTACTCAAAGTGGACACACTTGTTTGAAATGTTCTCAGGAAGTGCCCACATCAAGAACATAAAATTTAACAAGAATTAACTCAATGCTCAAAAACAGTAAAAATAATTTTGACATTGAATCCCTTACAAATGAACCTAAATATAATTTATTTTAATGACATGATAAAGAGGTTCTAAATGGCCCCCTTATTTGGGAGGTTCACTCCCTAATTCCATCCTTAGCAACAAGTAAAACTCAAGTAATCTTAAAATCAAGAAGTGCCTATGCACATGGGCAAGGATTGAGCCTTTCTCTCTTTGCTTAAAATTCAAGCACAGAGTACATTTATCAGATTTTAGAATCCAACGTTCTATTGCAAACTGCACAATGATAGTCTTACTCCATTAGTAGGTATTCAAAGACTTATAGGAAGGGATGCAAAGGAGAATTTCGATTTTAGAACTGGCTTAACTTGAGAGAAAGACTTTCTAATAAATATAATTATAAATTGCTCGATTTTGTGGGCTCATCCTGGAATCAGAAAGTGCTGCTCATCATGAGTTCTTTTTTATTAAAATTTTTTAGTTCAGTGGGGGATTACATTCCTATGTTCAAAGAAGCTATGTAAAAGATTCAAATTTCAGTTTGAACATGCTTTCTGTAATATTATTTAAGTACTGCTTTCACTCTGCCTCTATAAAAACTTGTGTCTCTCTCTCTCTCCCTTTTTTTTTCCCATATAGACTAGAATTCTGTGACAGCAACAATGCCAGTTGATTCACTTTTGTATTTATGGTACCTAGCTCAGTGATTAGTAATTTTGCAAAAAATATATGTGTTTTGTAGAAGAGGAAACATGACTTCAGAAAGGTGAAGGAAAATAGGGTGTCATTCAGCCAATAAATGGGGGGAAAGAAAACCCTAGAGTTGTGCTTGTGTCTACCACAGACATTCACGATGAGCTATGTGCAGATTTATATTTTAAAGTGGTCCCACCCAAAATTGTATACAAAAAGGCTGCCTATTTCTAGATACCAAGAGATATGATAATTGAAGAATTATTTTTTGCAGAAAATGCAGACAAATCACAATTAATGTCGATGTCAAAAATTGCTTTTGGATAACTCACACTATTAGGATGACACTAATGAAGTTCCCTGAGCTCTCTGCTTAAACACTGGTGGTTTACCAATATAGGTGCTTTAGGATTAGATAAAATAGCTTTCAAAACTGCATTATCTAATCCAATGAACAAGAACCACCTGGAGTTTCACTTTTTTCCCAAGTTGTCATATATTAGTTGAATTTTTGAGCAATTGTTCACGTTCTTAATACTAAGCCTGGAATAGAGAGTGCAACTTTAATGCATAAATGAGCAATGACTCTTGAATTTTTATGAATAGATAACAAGGATTAAATAATGCTAAAGCATTATGGAAGAAGATATGAAATAATTTCCCAGAATGAACAAGGTTTGGGTGTACAGAATTAGCTTGCCACCCCCCCCCAATAAAACATAATAATTCAGTAGTGTATTAAGAAAGACTAGGTATTTGAAGGTGATTTTTTGATATTGCAAGACTGTGATACTGAAAGCTATGGCTATAATCTTCCAAATCATGCACAGGGTCATCAACAATATACTGACTAAAAATATTTAAATTAATGAATTCTTCAATGCATCAAATGAATCAGTGCCTGTGCTCTAGATCTAAATAACTCAGGGCTCTTCTTAGGTGTTTTCTTTATTTTTTTTAGGCAAAAAGTGTTTGGATAGTCAGTTCCGGCAACTGAGTGCATCCAATGGAATAAAATCATTCTTTATTAAAATCATTAGTGACTTAATTAGCCACAACTTTTGAGTGAATTTACTTCTATGACCATATTGTTTTTTTTTTCAAATGTCATTTTTAATGTTAAATGATAAAAATATGTAAAGAAATAATAACATCCAATAATGATTACAGAACATTGGTGGGAGTATAAATTGGAACATCATTTCTAGACATAACTTGATTACAGTTATCATCTGCCTCAAAAAATATTCAAATCTTACAAATGGATCTTGGGAGCTTATTTAGAGATCATATCAGTAAGGAAGTATAACTATTCTTACACTTCTGTTGGAAGAATGGTAATCCTCTTCAACTTCCCAGGGAATGCCATTAGGATTGTTGAGGGAATAAAGGAATATTTATCCTGCTCCTCAGATCAGCAGAATCCTGGAAATAATGTTGGAGATGGATGCTACAACTAGATTATGCAAACAACTTCTCTTTGAGCTGTTCATTCTCCTTCTCATAATCAACTCCTAGAAAACAACTGGATTATATGCCCATAGATTTATTTGCAAAGATGTTGATTGCACTGTAATTTATAACTGGAATGAGAAATAATTAAAATTGTCCAGTAGAAGGGACAAATTTCTTCTCATATTAATACATGTTATATCTACTAAAATATATTTTTAAAGATGGAATGTTAAGTAGAAGGTACATGATTTTTATAATGCAACAGTATATCTAGACAGGAAGCCTCTATAATATTAATGATGTTGACCTCTGGATTTGTACAATTATGGGTTTTTACTTTTTTCCAATGAATATTTGTCTTAATGATAAAGACAGAAAAATCTGTTTGGTTAAAGTACTTTTTTCAAATTGTAATTATAGCACCAAAATTCTATTTTGTAAAAATGATCAATTTATTGCCAATTTATAATATTATAATAACCAAACTGTAGTCTTTCTTCAAATGACATTGTAAAGGCTTGAATTTTCATAAAATGTTTTCTACATCTTTTTTTGTTTGTTTGTTTTCTACACCTTTTTAAAAATAAATCTAAAGTTGCCTAATTAAAAAAAAAAGACTGGCTAAAGGAAGTTCTTTTTTAAATAATTTGTTTTTGTTTCAGTATTTTACGGGAGTAGAAATGTTTAGGTTGCATATATTGCCCTTGCCCCACTCGAGTCAGAGCTTCAAGCATGTCCATCCCCCAGACAGTGCACACCACACTCATTAGATGTGAATATAACCAACACCCCTCCCCCTCTCACCCTGCCTGACATCCGATTAATGTTGTTACCATATGTGTACTTAAGTGTTGATCAGTTAATATGAATTTGATGGTGAGTACATGTGGTGTTTGTTTTTCCATTCTTGTGATACTTCACTTAGTAGAACGGGCTTCAGCTCCATCCAGGATAATACAAGAGGTGCTAGTTCACCATTATTTTTTGTGTCTGAGTAGTACTTCATGGTATAACTATACTATATTTTGTCAATCCACTCATGGATTTTGGGGAACTTGGGTTGTTTCCACATCTTTATGATTGTGAATTGTGCTGCTATAAACATTTGAGTGCAGATGTCTTTTTTATAGAGTGTCTTTTGTTCTTTTGGATAGATGCCCAGTAATGGGATTGCTGGATCAAATGGTAGATCTACTTGTATTGCTTTAAGGTATCTCCATATTGCTGTCCACAGAGGTTGCACTAGTTTGCAGTCCCACCAGCAGTGTATGAGCTCTACATCCACGCCAACATTTATTGTTTTGGGACTTTTTGATAAAGGCCATTCTCACAGGAGTAGATATCTCATTGTAGTTTTGATTTGCATTCCCCTGATGATTAGAGATACTGTGCATTTTTTCATGTTGTTAGCCATTAATTTATCTTCTTTTGAAAAGTTTCTGCTTATATCCTTTGACCACTTTTTGATAGGGTTGTTTGATTTTTTTCTTGCTCATTTTCCTGAGTTCTATATAGATTGTTGTTGTCAGCCCTTTATCAGATGTGTAACATGTGAATATTTTCTCCCATTCTGTAGGTTGTCTGTTTGCTCTTGTGCTAGCTTCCTTGGCTGTGCAGAAGCTTTTTAATTTTATCAAGTCTAATTTATTTATTTTTGTTGTTGTGTTTCCCTTTGGAGTCTTCTTCATAATTTCTTTGCCTAGGCCAATATCTATAAGAGTTCTCTCAACATTTCTTCTAGTATTCTTATAATTTCTTACCTTAGGTTAAAGGAAGTTCTTTAAACATAGAAAGTATTACACTAAAAAAAAAAACACAGTATAAATCAACCAATATGTAATTCTAAAATTGTTCACATAGGCCGCAGGAAGTGAAGAAAAGAGAGAGAAACAAATGGGAAATAGAGGAAACAAAAGGAAAACAATAAAAAAGGCAGACTTATGCTCAAATACATAAATAATTGCCTTAAAAGTAAATGGCCTAAATACACTAATCAAAATACAAAGATTGGCAGAGTAGAAAAAACACAGCCAACTATATGTTCTTTGCAGGAAACACACTTGAAGACTTAAGTAAGTTTACTATAAAAGGATGGAACAAGTTCTGGAACTACCCATGTTGGCTGGATACTTTCCAGACAGCCCTCATACACCAAACAGACATTGATCATAAAAAAGAAGAAATGGATGAATTAATATCTGATAATATCTTTCCTTCAGAGGAAAGAAAATGACTAGAAACCGAAAAGGGCATTACATAATAATAAAAGATAAAAAGCATTGGTCATCAGGCAGATACAGCAAATGAACAGAGACTCAACATAAATGAAGTAACACCTAATGCAGCTAAAAGAAATAGACAAATCCACAATTATAGTTGGGGACATCAACACCCCTCTAAGCAACTGATAGAACTTCTAGAAAAAAAAATTGGCAAGGACATAAATATAAACAACACAATCAACAAGAGTATATTATTGACATAACTCTCCACCCAACAACAGCAGAATATGCTTTTTTTTTTTTTTTTTTGGAGCTCCCATGGAACATTCACTAAGATAGATCATATCTTGCCCTATAAAACACACCTTAATGATTTAAAGGAAATTAGATCACACAAAATGTGTTCTCTATTATCAAATCAGGAGCTGATTATAATCTCAAAAGACGCAATCCTGAATGCCATAAACCCAAAGGTGGAAATCCCAAAAGATCAAAATCCCTAAAGTCTAAAATACCAAAACTATACTTCTGAAAAAAATAATAAAAATTATTTAAAACATATGTATTTACATTTTAAAGATGGATTTATTTGAGAAACACATAAAAGTACAACAGAACACTTCATAGGTCACTTTACACAATAAAAATAGGCAATAATAACATACATACTTTTGCAAGCATGCACACTCAAGTATGCTAACAACAGTTGCACTAGTATAACATTTATAAGCAGATGAATAGTATTCATAAATAAATGCGTCAAAAAGGGTAAGGTATAAACACATATCACTATAGTTGGTAATTCTGTGCACCCAGCATTATAATAGCAGTCACTGAAATACCATAATGAACAACCTAAGTCTTTTGACAAAATTGATCAAAAACCACATTGGATCACCATGCAGTCACCCAAAGAGCTAAGATCTTGAGAAATTTTATCTTTCACAAATGCAGATGTACAAAAAGGACATATCTTCTTTTATTGAGAAAGCATCCATGTTTTTGAGGACATGCACAATGTTTACAAACAATGTCAAAGTTCTGATAATGTACATTTGAGGAATCAAATTTGCAAAAAATATTCATAAAATGAATTAGAACTCTAAAAGTCTCCACACAATTTATACCCCCAGTATTGGAAATGATGTAAAGATAAAATACATAGCCTAAAAAATTGTAAAAATAATGCTGATAATTTAAAACAGTGAAAAAAATCTTAAAAAGAAAAAAGATAAAAAAAAACTAAAAAGAAAATTTGACATGTGAAAAAGTGTATTACAGGGATAAATTATGGGCAATTGCACAGATAGTCTATACAAACTGGCAGACTTTCACAATTATTGACTATATTTTGAAGCCTTACATCATGATAAATATCTTCTTTTTTTTCTTTTTCCTCAGAATAAATTTACATTCACTTTCCATGTGTTGCTGCCCCTTTTGAAATTCTTCTGTGATTTGGTATTCACCTAAATTATCATACCCTACTCAATTTTCCCATTTTCTGTGCTGTGCTTCTGTATTGTTTGGGGTACTCAAATATCCATTCTGCATGTACTCATACATAGACCACAAATTTGGTAGAATCAATACCGATGATAAAATGACAACACTGTTGTGTGTCTTCTTATTCTATTCCACATGTAATTATTTTTGAACCAGTCAGTAACTTCACTGGCTTCTTCAGGCAAATGTGGCTTTAATTTATTAAAAGCTCCTGGACTGTCATAAACTGGAATGTATGTCAATGCAGGGAAGTGACACATTTTTAAACTGAAGTTTTCATCTTTGCCATATTGTATGGCCACTCATATGAATTTTTTACCAAACATAAATAAAGACAATAACAAGGTAATAGTTCTGCCTAACATGATGCAATTTAGATGATGTAAGTTTCCTGTATACAAAACAAACTAATCCCTCTCCCAGAATTTAGCTTTCAGGATTTCAACATTCAGGATCATGACATTAGGGATTGTCTTTAGGGATTATGATTCACACCCTATGCAATCTAACTCGAAATCAATAACAGAAGGACAATAGAAAAATAACTAAGCTCATGGAAATTAAACAATACACTTCTACATAATCCATAGATGACAGAGAAAGTCTCAAGGAAAATATAAAATACATAGAGTTGATTGAAAATGAAAATATATGAAAATATAGCATATGAAAATGTGTGTGATGCACCTAAAGCAGGGCTGAGAAGGAAATTTATAACATTAAATGCTTATATATTGAAACAAGATAAAAGTCTCAATGCAGTAGTCTAAGTTCCTAACTAAAGAAACTAGTAAAAAAGAGAAAAATAAAACAAAGCAAGCAGAAGAAAGAAAATAATAAAGAGCAGAAACCAATTAAAATAAAATTAGAACACTAATCAATGACACAAAAAGTCAGTTTTCTGAAAAAAAATCAATAAATTCACTAAACTTCTAACAAGACTGACAAATATAAGAGAGACAAAATTATGAATATTGAGAATGAAACAGATCCTGCAGCCCCAAAAATATAATAATAGAAAATAAACAATATAACCCTCATAAGTTTGATAACATGTAAGAAATGGACCCATTCCTTGAAAATCACAAACTACCAAATCCCTACCAAGATGAAATAGGTATTCTCAATAGCCCTATAACTATTAAAAAATTGACTTAATGATTTAAAAGCTTTGAAAAAGAAATCTCAAAGCACAGATAGTTTCACTACATAATTATTACCAAACATTGAAAAAGAAATAACGCCAATCCTCCAGTTTCTCTTCCAGAAAATAGAAGAGAATAAAAAACACGTTTTAATGTGTTTTATGAGGCAATACTATCCTAGTACAAAACTAGATGAGGACTGTACAATAAAAAAAGAAAGAAAACCATATGCCAATTATCTACCATAAACGTAGACACAAAATTTCATAAAAGTATTGGTTGAGCATATCCAACAATGTGATCATGTGGGATTTATTTCTGGTATGCAAGACTGGTTCAACTTTTGAAAATTAATCAGTGTAATCCACCATATCAAGAGAATAAAGAAAAATCATGTGATAATATCAAGTAATGAAGAAAAGGCATCTGGCAAAATCCAATACCAATTCATGATAAAAAAAAAAAAAACTTTCAGCAAGTTAAGAATAGTAATAGTTAGAACCTGATAAAGAAAATCTCCAAAATCCCAAACATCATACTTGATGATGAAAGACTGATGTTTGGGAACAAGGCAAGGATTCTGCTCTCATCACTCATTTACCATTGTAATTAAAATTATAGCCACTACAATAGGCAAGAAAAACAAATAAAAGGCATATAGATTGGAAAGGGAGAAATAAAGCTCTCCTTATTTATAGATGACATAATTGTTTACCTAAAAAATTCCAAAGAATCAACAAAACAACTCCTAGAAGTAATAAATGAATTCAGCCAGGTATCAGGATACTAGATCAATACAAAGAAACCAGTTACATTTCTACATACTAAGAATGACAATGAGGAAACCAGAATTAAAAGTATGTACAGTCACTCCAAAGAAAATAAAATACTTAGATATATACTCAACAAAACATGTGCAGGATATGTATGCTGAAAATTACAAAAGTCGGGAAGAAAAATCAAGACCTAAATAAATGGATAGAGACATACTGTGTTTCTGGATTGGATGACTCAACATAGTAGAGATGTCAATATGATCTACAGGCTTAATACAACTCTTATTGAAATCTCAGAAATTTTGTTTTTCTTTTGAGACAGAGTCTTGCTCTGTTGCCCATGCCAGAGTGCAGTGGCATAATCATGGTTCACCACAACCTCAGACTTCTGAGATCAAGCAATCCTTCTGCCTCAGCCTCCCCAGTAGCTGGGACTACAGGCACACACCACCACGCCTAGCTAATTTTTATATTTTTTTGTAGACATGGGGTCTCACTAGTAGGTAGTCAGGCTAGTCTCTAACTCCTGGCCTCAAGTGATCCCCCTGCCTCAGCCTCCCAAAGTGCTAGGATTACAGGTATGGACCAACATGCCTGGCCCTGAAAGGTTTTTAATAGACATAGATAAACTTATTCTTAAGAGTTGGAATAGACCTTGGCTTGAATCCCAAGTTTGCCATGTACAAGCTGATTGATCTTGAGCGAATACCTCTGAGCCATCTCAGTTTTATCATCTGTAAAATGTGGGTAATATAATATTCAACTTAAAAGAGTTGTTTGAAAAAAAAATACACAAAATAAAAAAAAAAAAGAGTTGTTTGGGGATTACATTACATGTAAAGTGTTGAGAACGGTGCTACGGCAGAGAGGCTGGCTGCCTGTTTATCAAACTTATTTAATTTCTCTCCTTATCACACAGTTATTCTACATTTCCTAGCCTCCCTTGCAGTTAGGCATAGTCATGTGACTGAGATTTAACCAAAAGAATGTGTGTGGAAGTGATATACAACACTTCCAGGCTTGACTAATAGAAACATTCTATAAACTAACTTCTCTCTCTATTCCTCCATCTCAGATCAAATATTAATAGATCAGGAGTCCCAGGACAGAAAGAGCTTGTACCTCAGATGTGCTGGTTATTCTGTTAGCTTTCCTAGAACCACTCACTGCCCTTTTCTATCCTGCTCTGTGCCCTAGGAGTCTTACCTCTGGACTGCATCATCTGGGTTCCAGAGCCCATGTCCTTTTAACTATGCTGTCCACCCCCTCACATGCATATCAAATGTTGAAATGCTCAAATACTTCCATACAAATTCATAAATATCTGATGCCTCCATCACTATCCTTGTGGGACCTATCATTTTTATTCCCTGCTTCTCCAATATCTTTTAGTGAGATCACCTAAACAACCATGATACTACCCAAGAGTATGTCATGACAACTCTATGGTTGTCCGGGTAGTGACTATAGCCCAGCAGTATTATTAGGCATTTCTTCTGTCTCTAGACACTGTGGCATTGTGCTAGAGCCTTCAAGGAAGGCTTGGCTTGGGGGAAAGATCCAAATAGCAATCATCACACTGTTTTTAGAAACTTTGCTCTCTTCGACATCTAAGTTTTGTGAATGAGGCAAACTTGATTGATCAGATGTGTTTTAATCCCTGTAATGGACATGATTGGGCACAAGCTGCATCCAGAGTTAATAGTTAAGGGCCAACCTGTTTCTGGCCCATTTTGTTTTAAATCCTGACTCTAACACTTCCTTGTTGTATGACCTTTGCCAAATCACCTAAGTCCTCTATGTCTCTGTTCTGCCATCTGTAAAATGACATTATTTCTCATCTACAAAATGAATTATTGTGTAAATTAAATGAGAAAATATATGAAAGTTACTGAGAACAGTACCTGGGACATAGTAAGTGCTCAATAAATACTAGCTCTGACTATTCACATATAGTTGAGAAAACTCAAGAACCAGTCTTCACCACTCCCTAGTTATCTTAATCATACTGATGTGTTTTATACCTTATGCTTTGCATAAGGCATGTATGTTTTGTCTTCCTTTATCCTTAGTTTACAGAAACCCATTTAAGGATATATTATCATCATTTTGACATTTTAGATGAGGAAAATGAAGCTTAGAGTATTAAAATGACTTGTCCAAGTTTACATGGTAAAGTCAGGGCTGCAGTCCAGAATTCCTGATTCATATTTGTGCTATAGTCCATACTTACATAAGTATGGTTTGTGATAACAGAAAGTGTGTGGAATTTAAGAATAATTTAAACTCTGTTTAAATCCTGGGTTAGCTTTCTAGCTGGGGGAACTCAGAAATATCAGCTTATCTATCTGAGACTCAGTTCACACATCTGTAAAATAGTTAATATTATTTACTGTACAGGAAACTTTGTGCTGGTTAGTGTAACAATGTATTTAAAGCATCTAGTACATAATTAGAATATAGTATGTGCTTATTAAATATCAATAAATATTATTCATTTAGTGGGACTTTTTCTAACATATGGAGTATAAATTATGCCCAAACATAAATGAGAGGACAAGGTAGTCCAGGTTATGCAGTCCATAGAAATAAGATTCCCAGGGCACAGAGCAGAGTAGAGGGCAGAGAGAGAGTGAATGTAGAATAGCCAATGGAGAATAACCAGCACAAGCACAACTTCAGAGCAAGCTCTTTCTATCCTGAGACTCCTGATATGTTTCCCTAAAGGTTTAAAGATAGTGCAGGGCACAGATTATTTAAAAAAAAAAAGGAGATGATTTCAGGGACAGAGGCTTTGAATACTTCAACTGTGTACTGGCCTTATGGTATTAGTCTTCACTCTGTCATTCAAACCTGAGTCTTTGTTCAGTCTTTATGGCATCCACAGCCCTGTCTAACAGATCCATATATTTATCTCAATTTTCTCTGACAATTGGTTGGTAAAACCCACCAACATTACACAGCCTCCTAAGGATCAACCTGCTTCCAGTCTCCCTCCAATCCAACCTTCATATGGTTACCAGGGAAAGTTACCAAAATGTTAATTAAGTTGAATTCAACTCACCATTTAACATTCTCAGTGGCCCTCTTGCTCACAGTAAAATCTTACGTGTTAAGGACATGAGCTCTAAAATCATCCTCTTTGGTTCAGATCCTAGCTTCACCACTCTTCTTTATCTGGTAGATCACAACCTCTTTGAGCCTCAATTTCTTCATCTGTAAAATGTAAACAATTACAGTATCTATCTCAAAAGATTATCATGAAGACTAAATCAGTTGTTATAAGGAATATTAGCTATTATATTTTGCATTCTTATTCCATGCTTCAACCAAACAAAACTGTCTTGCTTTTCAACTTCATACTCCATTTTCTTCCCTGCTTTTGTTAATACTCTTTCCTCTGCCTGGAATGTTCTTTCCTTATACTTACATTTGTCTAAACCCTACTCACCCATTAAAACCCAACTCAAATGACAGTTCCACTTTGAAGACTTTTCTGACTACTCCACATCTTCAAACTGAACTTCAACAGTATTGTAAAACATTACTACTTACTTCTCTATAATATCATTATTATGTCCAGGTTTTATATGGCATTATATATTATAAGCTCCAAGGGACCAGAATCCATATCTGGTTTGCATCTATGTTTCACATAACACAACATAATGTTGGTATAGAGTTAAATTCTCAGTGAATGCTTGTTGAATATATGAGAAACCTGGAGAATCCTAGCAGTTTGTCTCCAGAGCCCATGTTCTTGTCTTCTATGCGATGGAATAAGGATACACAAACTTCAAGCATGCCCATCCCCCAGACGGTCCACACTGTACCCATTAGGTGTGTATATACCCATCCCTTCCTCACCCCCCCACCTGCCCAACACCTGATGGATGTGATTACTATATGTTCACTTGTGTTGATCATTTAATACCAATTTGATGGTAAGTACATGAGGTGCTTATTTTCCCATTTTTGTGATACTTCACTTAGTAGAATGGGCTCTAGCTCTATCCAGGATAATACAAGAGGTGCTACATCACCATTGTTTTTTTGTGGCTGAATAGAACTCCATGGTACACATATACCATATTTTATTACTTCATTCCTGTATTGAAGGGAACTTGGATTGCTTCCACATCTTTGCAACTATTAATTGTGCTGCTATAAACATAAAACCTTAAGAATTCTAGAAGAAAATGTGGGGAAGACACTTTCAGACATCGGCCTAGGTAATGAATTTATGAAAAAGACCCCCAAAGCAATCATGGCAGAAACAAAAATAAACAAATATGACCTGATCAAATTAAAAAGCTCTGCACAGCCAAAGAAACTGTCCTTAGAGAGAATAGACAACCTACAGAATGGGAGAAAATATTTGCTTTCTACACATCCCATAAAGGACTGATGAGAACAAGAATCTATATAGAACTTAAGAAAATCAACAAGGAAAAAATCAAACAACTCCATCAATAAATGGGCAAAGGACACGAACAGAAACTTCTCCAAAGAAGACAGAATAATGGCCAGCAAACATATAAAAAGTGCTCAATATCTCTAATCATTAGGGAAATGCAAATCAAAACCACAATGAGATATCACCTAACCCCAGTGAGATTGTCCTCTATCAAAATGTCCCAAAATAACAAATGTTGGTATGGATGTGGAGAGATTGGAACACTCTTACACTGCTGGTGGGACTGCAAATTAGTACAACCCCTTTGGAAAGTAATTTGGGCATACCTCAAAGAGCTAAAAATAGACATGCCATTTGATCTAGCAATCCCACTACTAGGCATCTACCCAAAGGAAAAAAAGACATTCTATAATAATGACATCTGCACTCGGATGTTTACAGCAGCACAATTTATAATTGCAAAGATGTGGAAACAACCCAAATTCCCATCAATACATGAGTGGATTAATAAAATGTGGTGCATGCATACCATGGAATACTACTCAACTACAAAGAACAATAGTGATCTAGCATCTCTTTTATTAACCTGGGTAGAGATTGAGCCCATGCTTCGAAATGAGTTATCTCAAGGATGGAAAAATATGCACCACATGTACTC
>CAUYRT010094732.1:0-16663 GCA_963574885.1 Lepilemur ruficaudatus | reverse complement strand
CAAACACCCTTTTTAAATGCAATTGTTCATCTAAAAGACAATTAATCTTGACATAAGAAGATATTGCTTTTCAGCAATTAGCAAACAAAGAACAATTCTTAATCAGTAAACAAATAGATTAATTATACTTATCTTCTTCTTCTTTTTTTTTTTTTTTTTTTTGAGACAGAGTCTCATTCTGTTGCCCGGGCTAGAGTGAGTTCCATGGCGTCAGCTAGCTCACAGCAACCTCAAACTCGTGGGCTAAAGCGATCCTATTGCCTCAGCCTCCCGAGTAGCTGGGACTACAGGCATGCACCACCATGCCCGGCTAACTTTTTCTATATATTTTTAGTTGGCCAATTAATTTCTTTCTATTTTAAGTAGAGACAGGGTCTCGCTCTTGCTCAGGCTGGTTTCGAACTCCTGACCTTGAGCTATCATTCCCGCCTCGGCCTCCCAGAGTGCTAGGATTACAGGCGTGAGCCACTGCGCCCGGCCTTCAATGTACGTGTTTTACAAAAAGTAGGAAGGTTGGTACCATGTGAAACAGCCACACATATATGTTGGGACCTCCTACCTGATGGAGAATATAATAAGAATTATAAGCACATTCCCCAAGAAAAATGCACAAACACATAAAATATGAATATCACACTGAGAGGTTCACAGAAGCCTTGATATCTGTTTCTGGTAAGAATCCTCATACATGGAAGGAATATGGACTTTGGATTCATCTAGGGATAGATTGCAGAACTTACTATTTTTCTGACTACAGACCAGTTACTCATTCTCTCTTGGCTTCAGTGTTCTTGTCTGTTAAACCATAATAAGGATTATCTCAACTTCATGAAGTTGTTGTGAAGATTAAATGAGATAATATATGCAAAGCACTTAGAACAATGCTAGGCCTAGAGCAAGATCTCAGCATGTCAGCTGCTATCAACATCTTCATACTAATTAGTTATAATTATCTATGAAATGGGACTAGAAACTAATACTACATCATAGGTTTGTAAAGAGTAAATGAGACAGAGTTTATAAAATATGTAGTTTTTCATAGGAAATGTTCAGTAGACATTAGCCACTATCATCAAGATTTTGGTTTATTTCCTACAATATAAACTCAAGAAAATGGATGTTGTTGTTCCTTCTATGTAACAGCAAAAGTCTTTCTTCCCTGTAGTACAATAGTGGAGCTTTATAAATCACCCTGGATTTTGGCAAGAAGTAAATTTTCAAACTGAGTGTGCTTAAGAATAATTTTCAGGCAGTTAAAAATGTAGTTCTCATGCAAATATAAAATGAACAGATGTCAAAAATTTCATTAAACTCACTAATTAAGGAACTAGTAAAATGTTAAAACCAATTCAATATAGATTTTGAAGACAAAGATACAGCCAAGAATGTTGAAATGAATTTTCTAAGAGACGTAAAATTGGTTAATATCCTACAGGACAATATAATATAATTTGTGTTATCTTTTCTACAGAGCAAAAAATTCATTGAACATTATCCAGACAAAATTTATTTGCATTGATACAGATAAGAATCACTTTCATTACTATCATTTTTCTATAACTTAACTTCTATCACTATGAGTTCTCATCCATATAAATTCAATTAAAGGTGCATGACCCTATAGAATCAGATCATCTCTGAAAGGTTTGCAAGATAAGCCCCAGAACTTCACTGAAAGGACATTCAATCATCTTTTTTGCCCATTTCCAATCTTGAACAGTTTTTTTTCAAACAAACACTCTTTTGAATACTGTCTCTTTCAAGGAAAAATTATTTATTCTATGACAACTTTACAATACAAATTAAATAGCCCCCTCATCCATATCAATGTGTGTATGTTTGTTGACTTCTTTTTAACATTTTTGCCAATTTTTTAGCTTCATTTATTCATTTATTGTTAATATACAAAAAACTACACATAATACAAACAGTTTGGTGAGTTTTGGCTAACGCTAGAGTTACCACTACCAAAATTCAGGTAATATTAAATATTCTTATCATAGAAAGAATAGACAATTGTTTAAAAGTTTTAAGTTTGCAGGCCGGGTGCAGTGGCTCATGCCTGTAATCCTAGCACTCTGAGAGGCCGAGGTGGGTGGATCATTTGAGCTCAGGAGTTCGAGACCAACCTGAGCAAGAACGAGACCCCGTCTCTACCAAAAATAGAAAGAAATTAATTGTCCAACTAAAAATATATAGAAAAAATTAGCCGGGCATGGTGACGCATGCCTATAGTCCCAGCTACTCAGGAGGCTGAGGCAGAAGGATTGCTTGAGCCCAGGAGTTTGAGGGTGCTGTGAGCTAGGTTGATGCCACGCACTCTAGCCTGGGCAACAGAGTGAGACTCTGTCTCAAAAAAATAAAAATAAAATAAATAAAATTTTAAGTTTGCAGAAAAATTGGGCAGAAAGTACAGAGGTTTCCCATAGATCTCCTGCTCCCACATACTCACAGACTCCTCAACTATCAAAATTCTGCACCACAGTGGTACATTGGTTATAATTAATGAACTTCTTTGACACATTTCCTATCACCCCAATTCCATAGTTTGCATTAGGGTTTATTCTTGGTGTTGTACATTCCATGAGTTTTGACAAATGTATATTTACGTGTATACACTATTGTAGTATTGCAGAGTGGTTTTTCTCCCCTAAAAAAATCCTCTGTGCTTCACCTATTCATCCCTCCCTTCCTCCAACCCCTGGCAACCACTGATATTTTCACTATCTCCATGGGTTTGCCTTTCCAGAATGTTCTATAATTGGAATAATGCAGTATATAGGCTTTTCATACAGTCTTCTTCCACTTAATAATATGCATTTAAGTTTCCTTTATGTCTTTCAATGGCTTGACATCATTTCTTTTTAGTGCTGAATAATATTCCATTGCCTGGATGTACCACAGTTCATCTGCTGAAGGACGTTTTGGTTGTTTGCAAGTTTTGGCAATTATGAATAAAACATTTATGTCCATGTTTTTGTGTGGACATAGGTTTTCAACTCCTTTGGGTCAATACCAAAAACTGTGAATGCTGGATCATATAGTAAAAGTATGCTTTGTTTCACACCAATCTGCAAAACTGTCTCCCAAAGTGACTGTACCATTCTACATCCCTACCAGCAATGAAAGTTTCTGTTGCTCCGCATCCTATCCAGGATGTTGTCAGTGTTTTGTAGTTTAGCCACTCTAATAGGTGGGTAACGGTGTCTCATTGTTGTTCTAATTTGCAATTTCTTAATGACCTATGATGGAGTATCTGTCTTTTCATATGCTTATTTGCCATCTGTAAATTCTTTCATGAGGTTTCTGTTCATATCTTTGGTCCATTCCTTTAATCAGGTTTTTCTTTTATTAATATTAAGAGTTCTTTATATATTTTGGATAAAAGTAATTTTTGGAGACATGTCTTTCATAAAGATTTTCTGCCAGTCTGTAGTCTTCTTCTTCTTGTTCTTCTTTTGACCACGTCTTTTGCAGAGCATAAGTTGTTAATTTTAATGAAGCCCAGTCCAGCTTACCAAATATTTCTTTCATGGGACATGCCTTTAGTGTTGTACCTAAAACGTCATTGCCATACACAAGGTCATCTAGATTTTCTCCTATGTTATCTTTTAGGAGTTTTATATCTTTATGTTTCACATTTAGGTCTATGATCTATATTGAGTTAATTTTTGTAACGTATGTAAAGTCTGTGTGTAGCTTCATTTTTTTTTTGCATGTGGATGTTTAGTTGTTCCAGCACTATTTGTTGAAAAGGCTATCTTTGATCCATTGTATTGCCTTTGTTTCTTTTTCAAAGACCAGTTGACTATATTTGTTTGGGTCTATTTCTGGGCCCTCTATTCTATTCCATTTATCCTGCCTAGTGTTCTCAGAGCTTTCTAGATGTGTGGTTTTGTGTCTGACTTTAATTTGGAGTAAATTCTCAGTGGTTACTGCTTCAAATATTTCTTCTGTTCATTTTCTTCTTTATTCTCCTTCTGGTATTCCCATAAGGCATAAGTTGCACTTTATGTAGTTGCCCCAAGGTCTTGGATATTCTGTTCTTTTTTTTTTTTTTAAGTCTTTTGTTCTCTTTGCTTTTCCATTTTGGAAGTATCTATTGACATATCCTCAAGCATAGAGATTTTTTTCCTCAACCATGTCTAGTCTGCTAATGAATCCATCAAAGGCATTTTTCATTTCTGTCACATTTTTTTTTTTTTTTTTTTTTTTTGATCTCTGGCATTTCTTTTTTCCTTTTTTTTTTCAGAATTTCCATCTCTCTACTTACTCTGCCCTTACTCTGTTCTTATATGCTGTCTATTTTATTCATATGATTAATATGCTAAGAGCATTAGTGCTCTTAGCATATTAATCATAGTTGTTTTATATTCTTCTTTTGATAATTCAACATCCCTGCTATATATATAAGTCCGGTTCTGATGCTTGCTTTGTCATTTCAAAGCGTTTTTGCTTTTTGTGTGCCCTGTTTGCTATTCTTGATAGCCAAATGTGATATGCTAGGTAGAAGGATCTGCCATAAATAGGCTTTTAGTGATGTGGTGGTAAGGTGTGGGGAGAGAGGAAGAGTTCTTTACCCTTATAATTAGGCCCCAATCTTTTAGTGAGCCTGTGCCACTGAACTGTGGGCTTCACAAGGGCTTCTGCCCCTTTAGGTGGGACAGGATGGCTAGTGGGGACTGGAGCTGAGTATGTTCCTTCCCCCTGGTACAGTAGGTTCTGATAAAATATATTCTCCTGAGGGCAGGCCTTGTTAAAAAATCAGAATTCTCTGATATATGTCAAAATAGTTCCTTTCTCTACCTTTTGCCAGAAGTACAAAGAGATTTTTCTCTTATACTCACTATTAGAACCTAGTTAAACTCCTGGAGGTAAAATTCACAAAAGTGTGCCCCTCCTTCCATGACTGAGTCTTCCTGGAGTTTTTAATTCTTAGACGTGTTCATGCTGAGCCTCCAGAAATTTATCAATTAGTTTTTAATTTTCCCTACCTGATGTTGGCTCTCACAGAGATTTTTGTTCATGGGTTTCTGCCTGTCTGTCACCAATTTTGGGGTCGGTGGTTTGCCTTTTGACTTTGTTCTTTGACATGTCTATGAAGAGTTGTTGATTTTCAGTTTGTTTGGCTTTTTACTTATTGTTGGGACAGAGTGAAGATTTCCAGGCTCTTCACATGCTGGGTGGGAAATTCCCCCATTGTTTTTACTGTGAGTGCCTGAAGATTTGATGTCAACCATTCCCACTTATATGTAGCCCACACATTTTCTCCAGATTGACCCAGTATTGCCGTTGCCACTTCCAGAATTGACAAATTTTTTTAAATCTAAACATCTGTCTTTTTGGTTAACTATCATAAGAATACTGTGATTAACGGGAAAATGACAAAAATATGGTATCCACTTTTTTCACAGAGAGTTATCAATGTGAGGACAAACAATATATTTAATAATCATTTCTTCTGTTCATTGGTACTAAATATTGTCCATCTCTTTAAATATCATATCACTTATGGGCCCCATGATAAAGTTAATTTTATTCTCAACTATTTTGGAAAGCAGTTTGTTAAGCAGAGAAAAACTGAGCTGTGAATTAAAACTTCTAATGTGACACTAGAGGCACATAGAATTTTATCCAGATAATAGAGAATATTAATGTATTTAAATTTTATTAAGCATGTCAGTGGGAGTAATTTCATAGTGATATATCTAATTTCAATGCCATCAGCAAAGTAGCTTTGTCTCTTGTTTTTGTGTGTTTGTAACTTAACACATAGACGTCATTTTCTCTATTTTAAAATATTCAGGCACCTGCAATAATACAGAGTCATAAAGCTCTTTTATATCAAGTTATTAATCTCTCAGCTTGTTTTTATTATAGGTCTATTGGAAGATTTCCACCCTCAACCCTATTCTTTTAGCAGCTAATTAAAATATTCTTGCTATTGAAATGTACTGTATAGTCCCTATAAATTAGAGGATGTCAAATATTGTAGTTTTCTTAGAGTAGCTAGGATTCTACTGTTTTTTTTAATTCCCACTATTTCATACTTGCTGCAGTTTAGAAAAATTGCTGATGCATCAATTAATGCAAATTGTATAATTTGAGCTTAAAATGCCAGATCCAACTATGGAGCTTTGTATTTTCATGAGCTGCAAGTTAAAATACTGGGTTCAATTTTCATTTACCTAATGTTCCCCAGTAATAAAGACATGTCTATTAAGGACATCTGTTACAATTTGGTAACCTCTAATTTTAATGGGAAATAATAGAGTTCATGTCTGTAAGATTAGAGGTTATGGACTAGGTCTTTACACTGGTTTGGCGACCATGATATAATGTTCTGCCAGCCAACCTAATCTATTCACAAAAGGCCCAAAGTCTTGGTTCCACTGGCCAAAAAGGAAGAAAGAAAGAAAGAAAAAACTTTTCTATCTTGTCACTTTGATCATTGCCTTGTCGAAAATCTGTCACCACCTGCTAGAAAATAATATTTTGCTTCTCTTTTTAAAAAGCACGTATGAAAAGAGACAAGAAACCAGTGAATAATTACACAGTAAGATATACTCTGCCAACTAACTGTGAGGGAGAGGAGAAAGGCAGAAGAGAGTAGAAGAGAGAAAAGGGTAGAGATGAAAGTCTCTGAAGCTCTGTGTAGTCCCCAAGGCCCTCAGTGGAGCCCATGGCCTCCTATTAATGTTTAGGTTTAACATTAATATTCTCTTGGTAGGGGGTGGGGGATGGGAGTGAAAGACAGACAAAAACCTTTGCTTCCTCTTTCCTCTCTTAAGCTGACAACCTATAGATAGTAAAGAGAATGCATCTGAGAAAACAATTAGATCTGCCAACTTTAGCAATTGTAACAATGAAATCCTGTTTTGTTTTTTTTTATTCAAACCAAACTTCAGCATTCCTTTGAATCCAAGTCCTTAATGGCATTTATGACTCTCACGGGTATTTATTTTAACTGAATATCTTGCATTTGCTATGCCAAGAACAATCCTGAGTAAAAAAGATTCCTGTCACTTTATTCAGATTTCAACAAAAAGCACCCAAGCCAGTAAATCACTAAATGGAACTACCAACTTCCTATGACATGCATGAATAATGCCTCAGCAGCCAGCTCACCGGAAAGATTAGAATGGAAGTGAATAAAACCCTGTAAAAGTATGCCTACACAAGCTGAGCCCAGAACTCTATCAAAATCCATTTCTCCCATTTGACATCCGAGTATTTTGAAATGTTCTAACAGGAAGCGACAGAATCAAATTTCTTTCCAACTTGCTTTCTGCATAAAGGAAGAATTATGGTAACTAAACTCGCCAGGTTTTAAGTATCACTGAAAGTCCAGTGTTAACTTGAGACCACCTTGATAGAGAGAAAACAAAGATGAAGGAGAAACTTTGGTGTTGAACACCTAGATTGACAAAAATTGAGCAAGTCATGTTTCACATAAATATGTTTTTTTTTCTTTAGTTGGAGAAAATTGGAAATGTCCTTGATCCAGTTTTGTATTAGCATATAAGAGGGGAAGGTAAATTGTTTATACAGATTATCCTAAGTATGATAGTAACAAGATTATGGAACTTTCAATATGTGTAGAGAGTTGAATATATTTTACTAGGGTCAGTCCTCTCATAACAGTCCTTACTTACCAGCTCATTCATCAAACCATAAGAGAGTTCCATGTACATGTTTCTCTATGTCCCTTACATTCCTATTGAAGAAAACAGAAAGTCATTTACATGCATTCAAATGTGTTCTTTGTGTTTGTTAGTCAGACTGTGCTTTCAGGTATCTTTGGTCTCTAAATATGATGAACCCAGAGTTAAGCCATTACTTGTTGTTACCAAATTTATAAATGGCCATCTTTCATATTTATAAATGAACATCCCATTTAGTGTTTTGTTTACCTTGAAAGTATTTTTGTCTTAAATTAATTATTCCCTACCCAAATATCAAAGAAACTTTCAGATCCCAGGAAAGAAATGAGATGAATTTTTATGGCATAGGCAATCAAACACATTTCTATTGGATTTTTCAAGTATTTTAATTCTTCTCAAAGTATTCCTAAACCCCCCCAAATCTGTGTTTTCCTGAGTTTATTTCAAAATGATTTAATAGTAATAAAAACTAAGGTTTTCATAGTGTACTAATTAGCATTCTTGGATGCGTGAAAGACTTGATCTATCTTTTATTTATTAGTAATAATATAGAATTTTACACTTAAAAATAAAGAAGAAAGCTAGGGCACCATTTTTTTCAGGCTCATGTAGCTGTTTTGGTGATTTATACGTTAATCAATCATCAATAGAATTAAGGGCCATTTATACTAAACAAATTGCTTATGGCTGCAGCAAATTGTGTTTCGAGATTTAGTGATAAGGACTATAAATTGCCAGTCATGTTATTAGACATATAAATCAGAGAGTTACTGAAAATTGATTAGCTGACTCCAATTTCTCTGAACACATTGTTACTCTAGCTTATTATTTTTCTTTCCTAGGTCAGAGTAGTTCAACTCTATACTAAGTGAAGGAATGTGCATTTCTAATATCTAAGGCTAATACTCAAAGGTTTATTTTGGTTTTTTGTTTTGTCTTGTTTTCATTTCTGTAGATAATCTTTGAGATCAAAGATTTTTACATTTATGTGAATATTGCAGTGCTGTCGATTTTTTTTTCTATTCACTTTCTGCTATAGTCTTAATGTCCCAAAATTCGTATGTTGAAATCCTAACCTTTCAATGTGGTGGTATTAGAAGAAGGGGCCTTTGGGAGGTGATTAGGTCATGAGGGCAGGACACTCAAGAATAGGTTTTGTGCTCTTAAAAAAAGTGTGCCTTCTGCTGTGTGAGGTTATAGTGAAAAGACAACCATCTACAATAAGCAGGCCCTCATCAGAGCCTGACCCTGCTGACAGCCTATTCTCAGGCTTCCAGCACCCAGAACTGTGAGAAACATATTTCCATCACTTGTAAACCACTCAGGCTATGGTATTTTGTTACAGTAGCCCAAAAAGACTAAGACACTATTTGAGTATAATTATTCCAGGCATGAAAACTAATATTTTTTTTTAATTGCAAAACATTTTTTAGTTTAATGATGAAACCTTGTTATAACAAACCCATAATGAACACAGCTTCTTCCTCCTCCTTTAGCATTTTCCTAACATCTCCAATACATAATCTACTTCTAAGAAAAGAGAAATTAGAAAAAGGTAAGGCATACACTATGTGTGTGTGTGTTGTTATAAGGGACTTTATGATAATAAGGCATTACTTAAATGATAAGATAGCATCTGTTTTTTAAAAGTGTGCATGTATTGTTTGTTTTCTACATGAGTAATTAGTTTGGGAGACTGTTCTGGATGCAGATTTTGAATTCTGAAGGAGTAGGCTAGTTTTCTTGACACTTGTCTTTTTCTATCTCAATACATGCCATGCAAAGTTACTAGAATATTCTTACATAGGGCTTTCATTTTATTATTGCTGTGATAGAAATTTTCAATGGCTTCCCATTATCTACAGTATAATTTTCAAGAATTTCTTTTTCTCAAACTAGTCTTCACAAACTTTATTATCCAGTCAATTCTAAAAGGGGTCTATTACCTAAACACCCTCCTACCTGACCTACTATTTCTGCCCCTACTCCCCGTGATGGTGCTCTGCACCTCCACCTACTAGTGCGATATCCAGCGTTCATGGTCCAGCTCAAAGACAGCCTTTTCTAGAAATTTTTCCTCATCCTTTTGGAAGCATTGCAAATTAAGTCAGTTTGTGTCATTTATTTATACTTCTATTCATGCATTTATCTACTGTATTATACTTTTAAAATTTCTACTGCAGACTGTATGCGCCTTTCTATAACCTATAACAGGGCCGGGCGTGGTGGGTCACGCCTGTAATCCTAGCACTCTGGGAGGCCCAGGCAGGAGGATCGCTCAAGGTCAGGAGTATGAAACCATATAATCTATAACTGGCATAATGTAAATTTTAACAAACTGTTAGTCATTTCATAGTCTTTTACTCAGCATTTTAGGTGTAATGTACTCTATAGTACAGATAAGTGTCATGATCAAGTCACTTGCTAGGAATTTATAATATACAATTATCAAATGATTTAATTAAACTAGAAACAAACATACCTGAAAATTGTTATGTCAACTCATTTGAAATATTTTTCAACATTTCCCATTCTTATCCATAAACTTAAGATCTTGGAAAGAAAACAAGGGGCTGATAAGAGGTGAGGGGATGCAGAGTATGCCACCCAAAATATGCAACTTTGACATGAGGATTATTTTGAGCTGAAGGCAATTAAAAAGAAAAACACACAAGAAAAACTCTCTGCCTTCCCCCTCTGCTGAGAAAGGCAGGAAAATTTTTAACCAAAGGAGCCCACTCTAGAACCTAATCAGCCCAGAGACGGCACCAGAGAAACCTACATAACAAAATTTACTAACCAGTCCTTATCTTCTGTTACTGCTTTTCCATAATTTTTTGTCCTAGAAACTCAATGTTCTTTTCCTTTATCTTGTCCCTTTTCTACAAAATTATTTTTCTTTGTGAAGATGCTATTGTAGGATCAAAGGGGGAGGGTTCCCCATGGCCCTCTTGAGGTTTGCCGAAAAAGCAAATTAATTAGAAAAAAGGCATACAAATTTATTTAATTTGTATACATGAGAGCCTTCAGAATGAAAACCCAAATATACCAAGGAAATTGTCCATTTTTATGTTTAGTTTCAACAAAGTGTGTGCAGCCATGTAGAAATATGATTGGACAAAAGGGTATGATGTAATGCTAATAGGTTAAGTGGGGAAACCCAGCAAGGCCTGTCTATCTAGATTCTTTTCAGCATCTTTGAGCAGCCTTCCTTCTGGCTGTGGGGTAGGGCCCTCTCTGGAATCAGAGTCTTATGGCCTACAGTCAAATAAGGTAGGTCAGATAACTTCTTCATGGCCAGTTTTTACACAGATTATTTTCGGACGCTATCGCTGGCTTTTGAGAATTGAGGTTCTGGTTGCTATGACCCAGCTTGAGGAAGAGGGATTCTAGTTTCTATGGTAGCTCTCGGGGAAGGGGTGTGGTGTGGTTGAGAGACAGAAAGGCAGAAGAAAGTCAGAGAATGACTTTTGCTTCTGAGGTTATTGCTGAGGTATTGCTTTGGGGTATTGTTTTCTGAGTCCCCACACTATATGAGTTCAAGTTCTAACTACCCCTTTGAATTACTCTTCACTGAGTGTTCCATTGTGTGTGCACAATGCACATGTTAATACAATTCTGTTTTTTTTTTCTTTTTGATCTCTGTCAATCTGGTTTACAGGACTCCAGCCAATGATCCTAAAATGAGTAAAGGAAAAAAATTTTTCTCTCACCTACAGGGGAGAAGGGTTCTCTGCTTTACTGATGGACCATCACTGAGCCACACTGGTGTGCAGTATAAATACAGAAGTTAAATGAGAACCCTACGAGTTAGAAAAACCTATGTTCAAATTTCAGCTCTTACCTACTGGCTATATACTAGCTGTTACTTGATGCATATAATAATTTTTAGTTTAAATTTTGCAACAGATTTATGTAAAATCATGACTTGGTTTCTTATTTCTCCAAATATATCAGGCAATCATGCTCACAAAGGAATACACAATTTTTGAGCAAAGATGTAGAGTGGAATGCTAGCACTGTTTCTTAGATATTCGCTGTATATTTAATCATCATAAATGTCTTGACTTGTACTTTTACATGCAAGCTGAAGTTTAGAACAGAAATATATACCCAATTAATTTTGTCACAACTGTAAATATCAGGGAACTATTCCAACAATCAGAAAAAGGACTTTGTTGGTTGTTTTTGTTTAACTCAGTGTTAGCTGTTACAAATATTTTAATTAATCTGACCTCTCCCCTTTAATTATATAGAAATGTGCAAAGGAAATATCCCACTTTATGTATTCCAAAAGATTTTAAAAGTAAAATGTGATACTCACATTTTTACCTTCCTATCTCTTGGTTGCAGAGTAGCATTTGATCTATATGTACAAGATTTTAGGATGTTGGGGGGTATGGGACTTTTTTCCCACCATGCTATGAATACTATGAACAATTTCTTCTGAACAAAATGTTTTTCAAAGGTCTGTTATGCGTAAGATGTCAAAATGCTGGTAATGATCTGAGAGTTTCACTAAACCACAAACCTTTCTGCAGGATTTTTTTTCTTTTAAAATCTATATTAAGTTCTTTATGGATACCTACTTCTTATGAACTATTTTTCAATGAAATGGAATGGCCCTTTGGTTCAAGAAAATAAAAAAAAATATTGCCATTATTCTTAGATGTCACACCAATATTTGGTTTAGTTATATTACAAAAGAATTTCTTTTATAGAAGCCAGCTGATGGAAAATCCCTTCAAAATTATAACCAAAAATCCCTCCAAAACTAGGGGCTTTTAAAGATATCTATACATTTGAGGAGAGCGACAATAAGAACAATCTTAATAATTCTTTTCAACTATAATAAATTAGGCTGTCGTCTTCTGTCTGTTAAATATTTTCTTTTGCTTTATCCTTCTGTTTTGATCAGTTGCCTAACTAAGTGATCAGAATTTTTTGACACTGTGAAATATATCAAAGCCAGGCATAGTCATTAGCACTGGAAGATCCAGAGTATGAAAGAATTATAAAAAGCTTCCTGAGAGTTGAACAAGCCCAAGTTGATTTTGAACTCTTTAGGTTGCACCTGGCATGTGCAAATAAAGAATTCAAAGGCTCCATAGGTGCCACATAAAGGCAGCTAAGTTACAGACAGAGTTCCTTGTTTGAAAGACTCATCAAATTTGCCCCGGAGGATATGGAAGGGAAGAATCTTTGCAGCTTCTATAACACATTGAGACATACTAATTTTAGTCTATACAAAAATATATCTCTTCGTTGAGTGGGTGTTGTTTGGTTTAATGTTTCCTTTAACTGCCTTTATTTTTCTACTTCTGAACCAATCTTTCACACCATTTTCTGGTTAAATATTAAGGCAGAGGTTAGAGAGGGTAAAATTTATATTGTCAAGTCCATAAAACAGGTAAGGCAGCAGATACTTAGTTTTGGATTATCACATTGAACCGAGGTCAGCTCATTTATCTTCTGTTTTCTCCCACGATTCCAAATCGACACACTTGTGCAATTTAGCAGTTATAGAAATGATTAATAGGTTTCTCTGGTGCTAACCTAATTGCTATGACACTAAAGACAAGAACATTACAAAAAATAAAGCATTGAGACCAGAATTACCTCCCATCTAAGGGGGCAATCAGCTATTCAAGGCAATACTCCTCTAAGCAACAAACAAATTAGTGTCACCACCACGTATGGCTTTTGCCTTGCTGGATTCAACTAGGAGACAGTCTCATTAACAAATCCTCATGCCCAGCTCACTATTTTTTATCTTATCCAAAATTTATGTTATCAAAAATTTCCAGGAAGAAAATTCTTTAAGAAATTCTAATTAGTGTTAATACTTTTATATTTTACTTCCATTTAGCAGCATATTTCCACCTGTGCCATAGTCTTAAATTTTTATTTAATGCAATACCACTAACCTAACATCAAATGAATGTGTAAATGTACTTAACAAATAAGAAGTGAAGTGGAAAAAAGGCAATCATCTGAAAAATCCATGCATCAGTCCCATTTGTGCCATCTATATGCTTCCAGGAAAAGTACTTTTCTATCAAAGTACCCAGAATATTGTTTCAGTTTTTATATTTCTCTGTTTAGATGAGCTAATCATAAACTGGCCCTTGGGCTACAAAGCACCAAAAATTTATACTAAAAATTAAATTGTCAAATAAAATATCTTTTTCTTT
The DNA here is from genome assembly GCA_963574885.1 of Lepilemur ruficaudatus. NCBI lineage: Eukaryota > Metazoa > Chordata > Mammalia > Primates > Lepilemuridae > Lepilemur > Lepilemur ruficaudatus. The sequence goes on along the minus strand of CAUYRT010094732.1, from coordinate 2,805 downwards.
TTTTTTTTTTTTTACTTTTTAGTTTTCAAAATTTTTCAAAACAAAATGAAATATGACTTTTGATCACTTAAGTGAATATGAATTTGTAATTTTCACAATAACCTAAGTTTCCTCTTAGGCTATCTTCTATCAAAAGCAAGTTCATTAGTAGATACCTGTATTTTATATTTAAATCCCCACACACCAATGATGGAAACGTACTTCTAAACTGAAAAATTGTGTATGTGTTGACATTGTTGGTTACATGTTCAATCCTATCATCGTAATATAATCTGTAGTACCTGTAATTTCCCTCTAAAATAGAGTTTGTCATTTAGAAGAAAAATATTTTCTCTCCTTTTGTACTTTGCGATTCTAATACTTTATTAAGCTGTTTAAAAAAGACATTCTAGCTTTCTTTAGGTTCTCTACTTGGTGGCATTGCCACCACTGAGTTTTTATTATGTAAATTATTGCAATCTGGTTAGCTCTTTCCGTCTTTTTTCTTAACAAAAGGGGTCTGCAAGTGCTAATCAAATGTTGCAATTTACATATTAATGAAGTTTTTATAATGACATTTCCTTCATACACAGGGTGAGAAAAAGGGAGACTTTTTATCCTTTTTTGAGAAAGCAACCTCTAAATTTTGATTTTATGAAGTATCTTTGAAACTTTCCAAAGCTGATTGAAATGGCATTTATATATATTAATCAGATACAAAAAGATATCACAAGGTATGAGCTGCACACGTGCCGTTGTGATGTTTGTAAGCAATAATCTTTTTGCATACATTCATGCACTTGTAACTGCACAAATGCTAAGGATACATTTGGCAGTGAGGATGCTGTGCACAATCAAGTCCTAATCATTTTCAGAAAAGGAAAACATTCCACTAAAAATAAGGAACGACAAGAAGGGTTCCAAAGCTATGTCAGAAGTGTCCAGCTGTTTTCATAGAATATAGGTGATTTCCTGGTGCTAGCAAAACCCAGAAGAAACATTATAATAACTAGAAAGGTCTATAATTGCAAAGAAGCCCAAGTATGAAGATCCACAAAAATAGAATAAGTGGATGAAATTAGTTAAAACAATCTTCTTAATAATGAGGTATGCTGATTACAAAAGTACTTTGACTCTTTAGAATGTGTCAATGAACACAACGCTGAAAAAAACAAATTAACAATCTGTCGCTAGAACGGGGTCTCCCGCAGACGACATGCTCATAAGTGAAAAGATGGAAATTCCAATATTGATCATTATTCAGTCAATGACATTCATGGGAAATTCAGGTAAGGAAGTAACTTGTGTCATATTTTCTTTAATTGTTAAATAGCAAATACGCACAACATTTGTAATGGGAATTATTTTCTTAATCAATAGCATTCTGAAAAACTGTATATGTACACTAAAGGAGAAAAGTGACTCTAACGTTTTTGTGTGAATTTCTAATTATACCATATGAAGCATTTTATGTAAAAAATGTATTTGTCACTGACTAACCTGAGAAATGTCAGTGTTTTTTCAAATCCTACTCCTCTTTGTTTCCCCAGGAAAGTAATGTAAAAACTAGTAATTTGTTAGATATTTCTAAGAGTAGCCAAGTAATAGTTGATATGTTTCCTCCAAAATGATTTCATTTTATAAAAGACAAATTTGGATCTAAGATCAGCAAAATTTCTAGAATGTTAAAGGTTTGTAAAAACTAATACTAAAAAATTATCTGATGCATCGTAAAAAATAGCTCCTAAATCTGAAAAATAAAAATGTAATTATTGTACGTGTAGGTCAACTTAGCTTGGCTTTGATATAAGCTTGATTCTTATTTGGAAAATGCCAGTTGATGAGAACAGAAAATTCCTCTTTAGGATTCATGGAAAGACACCCCAACAAGTGAAATAATAAGACAGGTCTTACTTCTTTTCACAGCAGGACAAGAACACCCATTCAATTGGATTAGATGACATCATGCCAAGAGCCATTAGTCCAATCATTGTCTAGTGCCAGCAAGTGCTACCATTTGGACACATGGAACCACTTTCAGTCACATCTGGCCACTTAGGAATGTAAGTTGGCGCAAGCATGCTGTGGAAAGAATGAGTGCCCCTACCCGAACTATTTACCCCAAATAATTTAATATTTGGGGATTATTTCTCTTGACAAAGAAGAATCCTTAAAACTATGAAACTCTCAGCTACGTATTTATGATCCACAGAAAGTTTATTTTTCGTTCTTCTTCACTTGAGTGGTTTGGTTTCCGAATAGCTTCAATCTAGCTCCAGGCCTTTAAACTGTTGATTGCTCATGTCCAGGCATTGATTTCAGGTTGTGCCAATTCATTGAAATTGTACTTAATTTCAAAGGACCTCCATCACTTGCTGGAAGACCAGTTTGCATGGAAGTGGACAAATGACTGCCCTCCGGGGAATCTGACCTCTTCCAACCAAAGGTACATACAGGCCTCCCAATGACAGTGAGTAATGATTCTAATCTTTTGCTGGTTATCCCACAGGTGCCACAATTGTTTCAGCCTTCAAAGAGAAAAATATTTTGCTTAATTTTGTTTTTTTCCCATCCCTATTTATAATTAACTATGCTAAACATAACTGAAATTGTATACTTGAACTATTTAAAAAATATTAAACTATGAATTCTGGAGAACTGAATAGACACAATTGTTAGTTATACATCTTTTTAAAATGTAGTACTGTTAGATCGGGAGACGCAGTACCACCAAACAGAAAGACAAAGTCACTGAGGCTGCAATTGGCAAGAGGAGTTTATTACCAACTAACTCGAGCTAGGGTCCATGTCTCAGAGCGCCAACAC
>CAUYRT010094726.1:0-16515 GCA_963574885.1 Lepilemur ruficaudatus | reverse complement strand
TGCATGCTACACATCCAATAAAGGGCTGATAACTAGAATCCATGTCATTGGTATTTTGACAGGGATTGCATTGAAACTGTAGATTGCCTTGAGTAGTGTGATCATTTTAACAATATTATTTTTTCCAATCCATGAGCATGAGATGCTTTTCAATTTGTATGTATACTCTTCAATTTCTTTCTTCAGCATTTGGTGGTTTTCCTTTTGGAGGTCTTTCACCTCCTTGCTTAAATTTATTTCTATGTATTTTTTTTGTATCTACTACTTTTATTCAATAGCCTCTTAACTGGTTTCTAACTTCCACTTTGGTCCTCCTACAATATAAATCTCATCTATCATTTTCCTATTTAATATACTCTGATTTGCTGCCTTACTTACAATGATATCTCAATTCTTTACCGGCCCTAGAGGGCACCATGTAACCAGGTTTCTGCCTAACTCTTTTTACCTCTTTCTAAAATTTTCTTTACTGTGCTCCCTCTGCTCTAGGTATTCTGGACCTCTTGCCTTTCCTCAAATATGCCAAGTTTATTTCTACCTCAATAACTTTTTACTTATTATTCTCTTTGCCTGAAATTCTTCACCATCAAGTTATCTAATTGGCCCTTTTCCCACTTCTATTGTGTTCCTGTTCCATAAACATAATTCAGATCTGTTTAAAATCTTTCAGTTGAATGCTCATTACTAATAGGATGAATTCCAAGCTCTTTATCAAATAGCATTGAACACCTTAGAGATGATTTACCTGATAACTGTATCTAAATTAACATTTCCCCTTCCCAGCCTATCCCCATTATTCTCTGTCCTTTTGCTCATTTTAGTTCGTAGCATTTATCACCTCCTGAGACTATCTTCTTTCCCCTCTCTCCTACTAGAATGTGAACTCCATGAAGTTTGGAACTTGGTCTGTCTTGTTAATAGCTCTCTTTCAAAGTGCCTAATTAAGTGCCTGAGACATAATTATCTTCAATAAATATTTGTCAAATGCAGGAATGAATTATTATACATTGTAAAGATTACTATGGGAGAAAAGAAAGAGAGCTATGAGAGGTGCTTCTTTAGATTATTCACTGAAAGGAATCTCCTGGATGACATAATGTTTAATGCGAAGTAGTGATTCCAGCAAGGAATATAGTGACTACTCTTCCAAACAGAGGTAATAGCAAACACAGATCCCCTAAGGTAAGAATGATCTTGAGCTTGAGAGTGTTTAATGAGCTTATAGTCCTGGAGCATAGGAAATGAGGGAGAGTAGAGTGAAGTGAGATTGCAGAGGAAAGTGTTAAAAGGATCATTCAACTCCTGAAGATTAGTTTAAGATTATGAATATTATGCTAATTACTTGAGAAGTCTATTGACAAGTTTTGAATATTAACTAATTAGGAAGTTTATTGCTTTAGAGATTAAAAGACTCTGCAAAAATAGCATCTGGTAGCTGCATTGGTGGCCTTGAACCTCTCTGTTTTCCTTTGCCTCATGACTACTTATATACTTGAAATTAGTAGTGAAGTTTGGTACCATATAAGCATGAGAGTCCAATTACTAGTATTATCTGAAAGGCTCATTAAAAGATCACAAAATCTCACATTTAGCAATGAAGTAGAGGAGTTAAAGGCTAGGAGAAAAATCTGGAAATGAATTTCAGGGAAATGCAAATCAAAATCACAATGAGATATCGCCTAATCCCAGTGAGAATGGCTTTTATCAAAAAATCCCAAAACAATAGATGCTGACATGGATGCAGAGATAAGGGAATATTTTTACACTGTTGGTGAGACTGCAAACTAGACTGCAACCTCTATGGAAAATAATATGGAGATTACCCAGAAAACTAAAATTAGACCTACGTTTTGATCCAGCAATCCCACTACTAAATATTTACTGAAAGGAAAAAAAGTCATTTTATCAAAAAGACACTTGCACTAGAATGTTTATAGCAGCACAATTCACAATTGCAAAGATGTGGAATCAACCCAAGTGCCCATCAATACACGAGTAGATTAACAAAATGTGGTAAATGTATACCATGGAGTACTCCTACTCAGCCATAAAAAATGAATTAATACCTTTTGTAACAATCTGGATAGAATTGAGACCATTCTCCTAAGTTAAGTATTGCAAGAATGGAAAAACAAACACCGCATGTACTCACTATTAAATTGGAACTAATTGATCAGCACACATGTGCATAGATGAAAATAAAACTCAATGGATATCATGCAGATGGGAGCGGGGAGAAGGGGAATGGGTGAAATCACACCAAACAGGTACAATGCACACTATCTGGGTGGTGGGCACACTTATAACTTTGTCTCAATCAGTACAAAAACAATCCATGTAACCAAAACATTTGTACCCCCATAATATTCTGAAATTAAAAATTAAAAATTAAAACAAAAATCACCAGGTAATCTGTAGAAAAAGTATGAAGTGTCATGGAGCTAAGAAAATGAAGTTCTTGGTTTGTTTTTTTAAAAATACACTTTTTATTTTGGATTATTTTTTTAGATTTACAAAAAATTTGCTAAGATAGTATAGAAAGTTCCCATATGTACACCTCAACCAGTTTCAGTTTCCCTAACTTATCATTTTCTAATCTCCTGGTACATTTGTCAAGATTAAGAAATCAGTGCTGCTATGAAAAACACTCCAGACTAGATTCAGATTGCACCAATTTTTCCATTAATGACCTTTTTCTGTTCCAGGATCTAATCTAAGATACCGCATTTACTTCTCATGTTTCCCTAATCTTATGTGGTCTATGACTGTTTCTTGGAATTTTTTTATTTTTCACGATTTTTACAGTTTTGAATAGTACTTTCAAATACCTCAGGGATATTGTAGAATATTCCCTAATTTGAGTTTGCTGAAGTTTTAAACTCATGATTAGTCTGGGAATGTGAGGTTTTAGAAATAATACATAGAGTTCGAAGTATGTGAATCTATATGACTTATCACTGGTGATGTAAATTTTGATCACAGGGTTAAGATGTCATTTAACATATTTCTCCATTGTAAGGTTAATATTTTTTCCCTTTCCATATTCTCCTCTTTGGAAGCAATTCACTAAATTCAGTGCAGAGTTACACAAAAGGAGACTGAGCTCTACCTCCTCGAAGGGAGAGTATTTACATATATTATTCTGATTTTTTTAAAAAGGAAGATTTGTCTAAGAGAGGAGAGGTTTAAAAATGAAGGCCTGATCATATTCTATTGTACAGTTTATGCAGATAAAGAATCAAAAGTTTTTCTTGATTTTGGCAAAATAAAAGTGAGAGTTTCTTTAGGAAGAACAGTTTTAACTCAGTCGTGAGGATGGGAGCCAGATGAGTGGGAAGAAAGGTGAGTGTGCATACAGGAATTAAGACAGCATATGTGAACACTTCTTGGAAAATGTTCAGCTGGACAGTGAAGCTGGGAAAAATGACTGTAGCCCAGGGTTCATGTGAAAATGATATTACATTCTGTTCTTTTCGTACCTCTGGTCCTACGAACATGGTTTTCACTTGCGATCTAGGGTTTTAGTGGTGTTAGTCAAATGAAAATACAACTTTCAGAATCCTCAAATTAATTAAATTTATTAAATTTAAATCACAAAATTTAAATATAAAAATTCAAAGTTTGTTGCCATACATTTTATTACTTTTTAATTCTTTGTGTAAAAGAGATTTTTGTAAAATATAAGGCAGATCCAAAAGAAGAATATTAATTACTGTTTGGAATCAAATTTGTAGCTAAGGTATTTACAATTTCTCTGCTAGTATATGTTAACTCTAAGTAGACGTCAAATCTAAGTAGATGATGTAGCTTATCTCCACATGGCCCTGTTTACTGTGTATTGAGCATTTAATAAATTTTGTTTGCACAATTGCAGGCAGCCTTGCAACTGTCCTTGACAAGTTGATGTGTACAGCCAAACTGGTCCTTCAACTGTTTACAGTTACTATAATGATCTTCATATTTGCAAACATTGGCTGGAATAAAAACACAGAGATTAGTCATTTCATCATCACTTTCTTCCACAGCAGCAACGCAAGCAATACATTCAATGTGAATGGGAACTGAGCAAACAAGTTGGCATCATTACACTATGATTACCATTTTATGTCCTGAGGAAATATAAGTTAAACACATGGATGAATCCACTGCTTCTTTTTAAATTTGGGTTTTTTGAAATGTTTCTAAGATGAATTGACATTCTTTCCTCAAAGACTCAGCAGAGTAAAATTAATTTAAATGAAGTTCTCTGGAACTTATCCAGAATGGTAGCCACTAGTCATGTGGCTGTTTAAGCTTAAACTTAAATAAGTTAAAATTAAATAAAATTAAAGTTTTAGGTCCTTCCTCAGCAGCACCAGTTACATTCCAAGTGCTCAGTAGCCAATGTGTCTGAGGGCTACTTTACAAGACAGTGGAAATATTGAACATTTTCACAGTTGCAGAAAGTTATATTGGGCACAGTTGCTCTGACTCTAATGCCACCAGTCTTTCGCCCAGGAGTAAGTAATAATTATTATGGGAAGATGCCAATAGAAAATGTAAAAGGTGGGGAAAACGTCACCATGATTATTGGACATTTCTACTTGGATGTCCTTCAGTGGCCACAAACTTGACAAATCTCAAACTAAATTCATCATTCGGTCTATAAGCTTGACATTTCTTTGATATTCCCCCACAACCCTTCACTCAATTCATCCTGTCTCAGAGAAATGGCACTCCCAGCTACTATACAATTCCAGCTAGGAGCTAGGAATCAACCAGAACTTGTTTCCCTCTACTTTTTATTGGCACCCAATAAGAATAGGTAATGCAAACTAACTATTTTACTTTCTTCCTACCTCTCAAACCTATTTCTTTTCATTCATTTTGCCCTAGTGCAGTAGATATCCATCTGTTTTTGAGCTGAGGTTTTTCAACAGTTTTCTAGCTGGCCTTCATCCAGCTGTTTCTTCTTACTACCATCAGGAGCCCTTTATAAAACACAGTTCAGATCTTGTCACTCTTCTGTTTAAAATCTTTCAATTGGCTGCTTAATTGTATAAATTCCAAGCTCTTTAGCAAATAGCATTCAGTAGAGCTACGAATATTTGGCTTTTTCTTCTTTAGTTGATTTGTAGCTTTGATATTATCAATACTTTGAATTATAGCTATATAATTCAGTCAGAAAAAATGCTACAATTTAGTCAGATGAGTGTATTTGAAAGGTAAAAATCTCAGTGAATGGGTCAATTGTATGGTCCATGATTATTTTGATAATTTATCCCAATTAAAAATATGTCAACTCTTTGTACTGCTATTAATAATGACACTAGAAATGAGGTAGTATATGATATTTATTTTATTCCCTCTCTTTGCTAAAATGTTTTTGAGGCTTCTCTGAGTTAGTACTATAGACTGATTTGATTTTGGCTTTTAAAAATATACCTAAAATTACTAGCAAAGAGAAGTATAAGTGATTGTTAAATTAAACTTGATGATTCCAACTGCACTATGGCAAAAATGACAAACTCATTAGCACATAAGAAATTGCAATATTTGGTGTGCCTCTCTGAACTGAGATATTATATGATCTCACATCCTTAGATGAATATGAGTTTCTGTTTAAAAAAAATTCCACCTTAGTATAATGGCACTAACTTTGATGAAAATAAACTGTACATTTAATTACAATTAATTATTTCCACAGGAATATTTTCATATATGCCAATATGTAACATTGATGGTAGATATTTCTTCAGGTTCCATATGATAACAGGCCAAATTTTACATTGCAAATAATACATAGATACTGAATAGTGTAAAAATTTTACTTAAAAATACTCTGTTAAGTAATCTTTTTTTTTTTTTTTTGTCTTTTGCATGAAGATAGCTTAACTTGGTTACATTCAGAAGATTTTCTAATTCTTCAAAATAAATGTCAGTTCATTTTGTTATACTAGCAAGTTAATCACTTCAAACTTACTGCATAGTCCATCGTCACAGTCTTTAGGGCAACTGGCACAAGGTTTTCCTTGTTGGTAAGGGGTATATATTCTTGAACGAAAATTTCCACTGAAATTTGAAATACGAAATGTCAGATACTTTTCATTTTTCTGTTTAATTTATGCTCCAAGGTAAGTATCAGTCACCAAATATACATGGGTATTTATCAAATCTTTTTAAGTATGTATTCAGATGACAATGAAAAGACAATATTTCATACATTCATTCACTTTGTTGACCATAAAACCTCAGAACCTGAGCAACTGAAATAGGATAGCTAAAGTGTACAGTTTTTAGAGTGTATTTCAATGTGGCAACACTCTTCATCTCCCATCAGACTTGGTCAAATTCCTAAGACAATGCACCACAAGGTGCTGGTGAGGGATAAAACATATCCCCTAGAGAGAAAGGAAAAATTCCTGTGACACAGGGGATTGCAATATGAAAAATAATACTTAATGTTAAATGTAATTTTATAATTAAAATTGGAAAAAAATACCATAAATTCTATAATACAAACTAGGGTAAGCAAACCTTCAGCATAATTTTTGCCTTTTAGATGGGGTAGTGATTTTCATGTAGTTTTTGGTGTGTGTTTGCAAAAGTAGGTTGTACTTAGGAAAGTTTGGGAATGTCTAGAGGTGATGTGTGTGTGTTTCTTTTGTTTACCAAAAATGGGAATGTTAAAAAAAAAAGATTTCATTAACACCAATCTCCAGGGTGTGCTTGTCTTAACAGCGACTATTCTGTACCTCACTGTTGGTTATTACCCTATTGGTCATTCTCATTTGAAGATACATGGAGTCAAAGTCGTGATTGCCCCAAGTGGGTGAAGCTTCCAAGCCAGGGCAGCTGAATATCAGTCTCCCCACATGGACTACACCTGAATGTGTGTGAGCACTTGGAGGACTTGTGACATAGATATAATAGTGTTCTGGAAGTTCTCTCTCCCCTGCTTTCTCTCTATCTTCATCCCTACTGTCACTTCAGACACACTGGCTCCAAATGCCCTTCTCTCATGGCTGGGCATTTGGATGCAGTCTCCTTTCAATTTTCAATTTTCTCTACTAAACACCAATAGGTCCTTGCTGCAAAATGACGTTGAAGGTCATACTTCACAAACTGGAATGTTACATCCCCTGGGTTACTATAGCCTCAGAATAAATCATGTAGGAAGCTTGGTTTGGAAGGAACCCCTCCCCCACTGGTGGTGAATAATTTCAAATATTAAAAATATAAATTAAAGGCTGGACACAGTGGCTCACGCCTGTAATCCTAGCACTCTGGGAGGCCAAGGCGGGCGGATCACTCAAGGTCAGGAGTTCGAAACCAGCCTGAGCAAGAGTGAGACACTGTCTCTATTAAAAAAAAATAGAAAGAAATTAGCTGGACAACTAAAAATATATAGAAAAAATCAGCCGGGCATGGTGGCGCATGCTTGTAGTCCGAGCTACTTAGGAGGTTGAGGCAGAAGGATTGCTTCAGCCCAGGAGTCTGAGGTTGCTGTGAGCTAGGCTGACACCACGGCACTCTAGCCCAGGCAACAGAGTAAGACTCAGTCTCAAAAAAAAAAAACAAAAACAAAAACAAAAAGTAACTAAATAAATAAATGAAAGCTACCATGTATTTTGTAAATACCTTAAATATATCCACAGGAATTTTTTTTTTTTTTTTTTTTTTTTTTTTTTTTGTGAATAGCTCAAACATATTGCTTGAGGAAGGGGTGAGTTTCCTGCAGGAAAACCAAGATCATTAAGAAATCAAATTCTTAATGGATTGTTCTTTCAAAGTATTTTTCTTGGTAAATTCTGAGAAGCAAAGACTTAAGTAAGATTATCTTTTCTTGACTATTTGAAATATATTAAAGATCTCTTGAAAAGCTTTTGAAGTCCAAGATTTAATCCTTTCTTAATAGTATAATGTGGCATTTTTTTTGATGAGCAGGAGTAAGAACATTTAAGCAGAAAGGGCAGGAATCACTAAAATATGTCATTTCCCATTTATTACACCACTTTCTCCCCTGACCTCACTGTCCATCTTTCACTTTCCAGTATGTGAACTTAGCAAGAACTGATAATACCAAATCTAGAGAACTAGAAACTGCACATACTCATGAAGTAAACCGAACCTTTCCCTGAACCTAGGGAAAGGCAATTGGGAGAGACAACCAGTTACTTTAGGCATGAGGAAAGAGAGCTTCCTATCTGATAATACTTGGAACTGGAACTGAAAACTCGATTTTTCTGAGAAGTTGGTTGAAGGTGTCTCAACTTTAGAAAACTTTTCTAAAGGTTATCTCCCTCTGCTTTACTGAAATATGCTTTTTAGTCTGTTTTTATATGCTAATTTTAAAATACGAGGTTGCATTTGACATTATAGACAGTAAACTCTAAAGTGTATACTTACGCAGGACAATAGTGGCAAACATAGAAGTATTGTAGAGGATTTTGATTGGGACAGTGGGCGAATCCACAACCAATGAGGTAAGAAGAGTACCAAACAACCTACAATCCCATAAAGGAGAATGTAAGTGTATGTTAGAGAAAAAGGAAATATCAAAAAACAAATAGTAGGAAATAAAAAGCTGAAACGAATGTTACTGATGCACTTTGTTTTCATATGCCTTATATTAATAGATATATTTTGTTAAATTATTGAATCAAACTAAAAAATTTGAAATATTACATTTCCATGTACATTCACTACTTTATCTATTTAGACTGTTAGAAAAATAGAGTATATTTTCCTACCAAGATCCTCTAGGATCTTGTGGTCCCCAACCCTCGCAGTGGTGCCCAATCCGCGCAGGCCTGTACTGGTCCTTGTCCTGTTAGGAACTGTGCACACATCACTGCGCGAGCTCCAACCTCTTCCCCATTGGTAGCAAAATTATCTTCCATGAAACTTAGGAACAGGGGGCCGAACAGCAGGAGGTGAGAAATGCGCAAGCTAGGGAAGCATCATCTGTATTTACAGTCATTCCACTCCCCATCGCTGGCGTCACCGCCTGAGCTCTGCCCCCACACCCCATCCCACCCTGTGTAAGTGGAAAGATGGTCTTCCATGAAACCAGTCCCTGGTGCCAAAAAGGTTGGGAACTGCTGCTCTAGGCTATTGAAAAATGACAGCACTCAGCTGAAATACCCACCAAATACTAGGCTATTCTATATACACTTGAAGTCTTTCCCCAAATGTATCATTGAAATTGAAACTAGTCAAAATTTGGAGACTTTTTTTTTAGGGCACTTAGGGAAGAGGGTTTTTGCTTCTACCCTTTACCTGAGTATAATGTCCAACCACTGCATTGGGGGTCTTTGGCCCTACAGCAAAGATAAAGTCATGTTTCTCATCATCCCAACGTTGGACTGCGGATGGCCATGGAGTGATGACGCTTGACATAAAGAGATTCTCACCACAGCTTACATCTAAGAAGGAACAGATCACTCATGAGGAAAACAATAAAACATGCAATGGCAAAATGCACACACAAACAGACACAAATACTGTGCTCATAGGTGTTAACTATTGATTTATATATGAAGATGGTGCCTCAGATCTTTATTAGCTATAAGCTGAACGGAAGCCAGATGTGCCCAACACATTGAGGCCGGCCTCAACAAGCAAAACTTTAAGTGGATAGAGAAGTCCTCACACTTTAATATCTGCTCTCTCTGGACTAATTCATTCGCACATTAAGTTCATCACATGTGTATCCCTCATGCACTCTCTCAGTTTTGTATTATAAGCTTACTGAAGGTAGAGACCAACAGGATAATTTCTCTCCTGCTCTCGCCCATCCTCACTAGAGATTTTCATATATAGGAATCTGAATAAATGTTTAGGATTATTATTTTGTGTGAACTTTGAAAAAGGCCTTGTACTCAGTCTTTAAGAGCCCTGAACATAAAGCAAATGATTCCATAAGGGGCAATATTTTCCAAGTTTATGAGGCTCCCCTAAATCAGCAAATCAGAATATCACAGGCCACACTCTGGGAGGCCGAGGCGGGTGAATCACTCAAGGTCAGGAGATATTTTATATATATATATATATATATATATATATAAAATAATTCGAAACCAGCCTGATTAAGAGTGAGAACCCATCTCTACTATAAATAGAAAGAAATTAATTGGCCAACTAAAGATCCATATAGAAAAAATGAGCCAGGCATGGTGGCACATGCCTGTAGTCCCAGCTACTTCGGAGGCTGAGGCAGAAGGATCGCTTGAGCCCAGGAGTTTGAGGTTGCTGTGAGCTAGGCTGACTCCACGGCACTCACTGTAGCCCGGGCAACAGAGTGAGACTCTGTCTCACAAAAAAAAAAAAAAAAAAAAAAAAAGAGAATATCACAGGCCAAACTCTCTTCAAAGAATTAGGAAAAAAGTGCCCTGCAGCCCAGAAACATTTCAAATTTTTTTTCAAGCCCTGTAATTAATATTTACATTTAGATGCTTTGAAATGCAATGCCTACAAGCTGCATAAAGGAAGTGTAATCTACTCTTGGATAAATCCTTCAAAGGGAAAAGAAAGAAGCTAAAATTTTACGAGTAGGTTGGGATCTTTAAGACTATTTTTTTCAATCTTCTGCCAAATACAGTCACTTACTTTCATAATTTTATTATAATTATAGTATCAGAAAAAAAGACAATGGCAGTCCTATCTACCAAACAGGCTGGTTATTTACTACTTTCAAACTGGTTTGCCTTTATCTATGTTATTTTTGATAATTCAATAAGTATTTTATCTAATAGTTCATCCACATAATATTTTACCTTGATAAAATATTGCTTGCTGATGATTCTTAAGGTGGAGATAATGTTTTGTAGTCTAATATAGTATGCATTTTAGACACCCAGAACATATAAAAGTCTTGGCTTACTTGGCATGAAAAATTAAAAAGAAAATAGTAAAAGTAAATTCTGATGTTAAATATTTTTGAGTAAAATTCAGGAACAGTTTGGCAACATTTAACATATTTTATAAATACAACAATAATTATTTTCAAAACACAGAGTGCATAATACCACAGCAAAGGTATTGATTTAGAAGTTAGAAATTATCATTTCAAATTTCCTGTATATGGCATTAGTTGCCAATTATTTCTCTCCAGACAGTGAGTTTTGTAATCTCTAAACTAGGGAAAGAGATGATCCATGACCTGCTTTACTCATGAGCTGACTGAAAGATACAAATGTGATACCGTGTGAGACAATTTCTGTAAAATATAAAGCGTTCAGTAAGCACAAGGTGGTGTTTCCAAGTTATCTCTACTTGCAGAGATATTTCAACTTGTAAAAGGCATCATTAAAAGCAGCATTTAAGGTTTTCCTAATACAACACCATAAAACAGTCCCTTGCTTATTCATTTATTCAACAAATATTTGCTAATTTACATACTGGTTTTTCGAAACTCTGCGGTACTGTGTTGGTGCTTGCACTGGTCTGCCCACTTTTGGGCATTTGCTGCAGACTGACTACTCCATTCCTAAAACAAAGAGAGAAAAAAAGGATATCCACTTAATGACTCAAACCTCAAAGAAGCATTAGCTTTATAATCAGGTTGATAGGTTGACCTTTATCATCATAAAATTTCTGTAGAGGCACCTTCTGATTTTCACAGTAATCAAAGATATATTTTTTGGTGTGCCTTTCTCTGCCCCACAGAGAAATATAGACAGCAGGCCTACCCTAAGTGATTGAAAAATCTAAAATAGTTTATGGTCCGATTATTTATGGTAGCACAGCAGAAACACCTAAAAGATCTTTAGTCATGGTCATACTCTAAACATTGATGAACATGTGGAGATATTGAGGTTGTTTTTCCAACAGTCACTGGCCTGCTTCATTTCTGCTTCCTTTATTTTCACTCACTGAACACATTCGAGATACATGTGGCCTTTGGTGCTGGGCCCAGAAAAGTGGACTGCTATTTACCCTAAATGACATTGAACATAAAGGGAAAAGGTATTCCGGATTCTAGATTAGGAGAGAGAAGATAGTGAGCAGGAAAAACATAATGGACTTTCACTGGATGTTCGAAGATCTGATTTTAATTCTGCCTCCGTAACTTAAACGGCCATATAAACTTGACAACTTATTTCACCATTACAAAGAGAAATTACGAAATTCTGCCTTGCCTGCCCACAACACAGCCCCAAGGAAATAACAAAATAGAGGCAGAACTTTGTAAACTATGAAGTTCTTAAGAGATGCCAGTGGCCAGCTGCCTGCTCCTTCGTCAGCTGGTTCACACCCCTTTCCTTACATGCTGCCTCTTACCATCTTTAGCATGTTGCTGGCGGATGGAGAGACTGCTCTCCTTAGTTCGTTGTGTTTGTCTACGATCTCCCTTTGCACTTCTTTTCGGGAGGTTAACACGGAAGTCAACTCTGAACCCTAAAGGAAAATAAAAATTAGAATTATATTTTAACAACTTTGAAAATGGCCAATAATAGTAAATATATTAGTTTGAGAGAACAATGATCATTTTTATAAAGCATTCAGTCCAAGTCAATATTAGTTGTTAAGCATTGCCAATGAATCTAAGCTGATACTGTGACTTTTGCATAGAGAAGTAGTAGATTGAAGCGTTTAGAATGAGTATGTAATTCATAGCGTAACAAACTAAAAACTCCTCTGAGGCCACAAATGTCAATATCTGCTTTCAAGAGAGGTCTTAATGGGATTTTTCTAGATATATGAGCTATAACATCTTATAATGACAAAGATATGTGAAAGAAACCATCAAGACATCCGTACTCAGGCTGCAACAAGGAGTGGCAAGGGTGGGGGCATGTGATTCACCGAAGCTTGAGAGAGAACTTCCACCTGACATGCCTGGCATTTAGAGAAGGAATGCTTAGGCCCAGTCCAAGTGCAAATAGAGCATTCGATAATAAAACAGTTTTATGTATTATGTAGCAAATTTTATGGGATCACTCAAAAGATAGTTTTTACCACATTAAAAAAAAATCCTAGGCAATTTGGGGGGAGCACAGTCATTCAATTAATGGACTATTGCTGGCTTTGTCTATTTTTATTAATAGAAATGTAACTGACAATAGTATTAAATCACATGCTAATATCTTCAGTTTATATTTTGGTGTGTGTCTGGGTCTGAAGAGCGGAGTGGGGTTGGCGTGAATCACTGGCACAAGAGATGAGAGCCGTTTGCTTATTTAAATTTACACAAGAATATGATGTATTATGAGTCTGAGCAAGATTTTGAAGTATAAATCTAAAAGGACAGGGCCCTTTATAGATTTTAATCTGACACATGGGGGTAAATTGTCCTCCCTCTCACACTGAGTTCCCTCAAGGCTCTCCAAATACTGCCAATACAGGTTGGACCACATTTTACTGTCATTATCTACTATATTCCATTTCCCCCTCCTGCTTTTATGTTTCAAAGGACAAGGACCATTAGTGAATGCCATTGTGCCAATAGACCTGGCACAGCTAAGTGAGACCTAAGTTAGAAAGCACGCAACATGCTAATTATCAGTAGAGGCTGATCTGTGCATTACATCCAAGTATAAAATAGCATTCCTGGATTGTTTCCTATTGACCTTAAAAACCTGCTTAAAGTAGTTTTATTTCAAAAGTCATAAAAATCGCTTCCAGATAAAAGAGAAGTAATTATATCCTTCTTAACTCACCTTGCTTTTTTGATGAAAATTCTACTGAAGGAGAGGTGCATTGTTTTTTTTTTTTTTTTTTTGTAAATGAGTGTCAATAGAGAGTTTTTATTAGATCATGGTAAATATAAAAAGTATTCCAAATAAAATAGACAAAATATGGCATCTATCTAGCCTTACAAAATTTATATTAGACAGGTGATATGACATAAATAAATAATTACACTATCGCATGATAACAAAACTGATAGGAGGGGTCTACAAGATACAAAGGAAGGAAGGATCAATTCTTCTTGTTCGAGATCAGGGAAGGCATCAAAAAGATAATTCTGGATCTCTCTGACATCTCACTTTTTAATATTTTTATAAAAGAAGATGAAGAAACAAACCAGAGAGGTAACAGGGGATTGAAAGGGTCACAAAATGTAATTTTTCTGGGAAATAAGTTAGAAAGAAAGCAGACTACTTGAATGAATCCCCAGGCGATGAATGAATTGTCTCCACCTTGATAATTTGATTAAGGTAACACAATATCTCTGAACGCCAAATGAGATTGAACCAAGTGTCAGAGTTCTTCAGTCAGAGGAGTCCTAGTTAGTCTAATGTGTCAGGAGTTAAAGGAAGGTGTGGGAATAAACAATAAAGACCAAAACTCCTCACATTCAGAGACTTTCTGGCTCGGAGGGAAAAAAAACAGCTTCTAGGGGTGCTACACACCCCATCATTGAAGAGAATGATTAACTCTATTTCTGGGATTATTAAAGCAAAGTAGCATCTTAGAAATATTTATAGAGCATTTGGCCCCTTCACATACTTATTATAAGAGTAGGCAAAAAACACTAATACTTTAGTAAATTTTCTTTTTTAGAATTTAAAAACAGGCCTAGTTATTCTCCCATATGAAAATTAAATGTGTCCATGTACGTAAATAAGTCATACTACTTAAGATTATATAAAAATACTGTTAGTTTTCTGTGAAAATCACACTGAAATGGGTCAAAGAAAAGAAAATCGGAAAAGGTCTCAGGGAAGGAGGAGTTTCATTAGCTTTTAAACTCATAGACCTGTGTTGTCCAATAGAAATATAATTCAAGCATCATATACAATTTTAAAATTTTGGCGACCACTCTAAAAAAGAAAAAAATAGACAGATAAAATTATGATTAATAATATATTTTATTTAACTAATATATCCAAAATACTATAACTTCATCGTGTGATCAATATTAAATGCATTATGAAACATTTTACTTCCCATTTTTGCACTCAGTCTTTGAAGTGTGCTGTACATTTTAAATTTATGGCCATCTCAATTAAGACAGACCTTATTTCTAGTGTTCAATATCCTCATGTGGTTAGGGGCACCTATATTGGTCACCACAGTTTTAAAGATAATTATGTCAACTACCCTGAGCTACCGATGAGTACTTTGTGATGTACCAGGCACTCTAGCTCTTCTCATCTTTGAAAATTGGTCTAGTAGCTTGCTACCTCCCGTGGTTGCCTGAATTTTTCTCAGAAGATTTTCAACCTTAATCATACCTTATATCCATCTGCAGGAAAGCATGGAAGCAGCCCAGCAGCCAGGAATAGCAACACCAGGAATAATGTCATTGCTGGAACAACAAAACAAACGGAACAAAGACCTGAATTAGAATGTTTAGTACACGAACTTCTGAGTGACATGGAGCAGAGGTGGAGGGTGAGGAGAGTCATGGTCTCTGTTATCCCAAATTCATTAGTAGTGTCACAAGGGAAGCATTGTCACAAGGTGCCAGCAGAATGATAGTGGATTCAGCTCCAGAAGCATCCCCTCAATGGGGAAAATAAAGAACAAACTGAAGAACTGAATGTTTGTGTCTCCCCCCACCCACCCAAACCTCAAGGCCAAATTCATATATTGATACTCTAACTCCTAGTGTGGCTATATTTGGAGATGGGGCCTCTGAGGAAGTGATTAAGATTCAATGAATTTACAAGGGTGGAGCCTTGATCCAATAGGATTAGTGTTCTTATAACCTTATAAGAAGAGACACCACAGTGCATTCTTTGTTTCTCTCTCTCCCTCCCCACAAAAAAAAAAAAAAAAAAAAAAGAGAGGCCAGGTGAGGACACAGTGAGATGATGGCCCTCTGCAAGCCAGAAAGAGAGCCCTCACTAGAAACCAACCCTGCTGGCACCTTGATTTCAGAATTCTAGCTCCCAGAACTGTGAGAAAATAAATTTCTGTTGTTTAAGGCACCCAGTCTGTGTTGTTTTGTTATATAGCTCAACCAAACAGATGCACATTCTCATATTCAATATCTGAGGGTTAGGTTATTTCTTAGTGTGTTCCAAGGTGTATAACACATAGAAATTTGAAACCCTCTGGAGCCCCAGGTCTGCATCCTGGCAGTACGTTAAAGCAAGGCACCGAGAGAGTAAGTGACTGCTGACTATTATCCACTATCCTATCTCAAGGCAGCTTTGTTTTTCTCATTGATGTATGGCAGCGACTCTATGAGATAGGTATTTGAGGTCAATTTTAAGATAAGTGACAGAGGACGTTTTATTACACAGTGGCATTGATGACCTCAGGATGTGGGGAGATCTGGGAACACGTGTATCGTAAATCCCCTGAAGCATAGTCACAGAAACAGAACCTCATCCTCTCCTCCTACAAAACGTATGATCAAACGCAAAGCCACACAAAGAACAAAAGAAACTAGAAAGAAATACAAAAGAATGAGCTTATTTTCATATGGTAAGATATTTTCTGTCCTGTAATTTCTATAATGAGTCCACATTACTGTCATTATAGTAATTCACCAAGGCAGGGACTTTTATTAAAAAGAGATTATTAATTCTTGGTAAAGTGCTTCTAACTTTGCTACACTTATTATTTCAGTTACAT
>CAUYRT010094721.1:0-27148 GCA_963574885.1 Lepilemur ruficaudatus | reverse complement strand
GAGTAGCTGGGACTACAGGCGTGCGCCACCATGCCCGGCTAATTTTTTACATATATTTTTAGTTGTCCGATTAATTTCTTTCTATTTATAGTAGAGACGGGGTCTCGCTCTTGCTCAGGCTGGTCTTGAACTCCTGACCTTAAGCGATCCACCCACCTCGGCCTCCCAGAGTGCTAGGATTACAGGCGTGAGCCACCGCCCCCGGCCTTCCCTTTGGATTTGTTGAGTTTATTTTCGTACTCTATCCTTTTCTCCCTCCTCTATTGATTTGGAATTTATATACCTTACTTCTATATTTCTGATGGTTGCTTTTGAAATCCTAGCCTGTATACCTAAAGAAGTCTCAGGTTATTAGTATCTCAAACTCCTTCCCAAATAATACAAGGACCTTTGAACCCTTGACTTTGATCTTCTACAGATCTACATACTTTCTGTTTGGCGTGGTATTTGAGTTCTTTCCTTTCTGCCCCCGCATGTTGTCATTATTTATACAATGTCTGTATAGATTTATTTACACGTTTATCAATTTCTTCGCTTACCATTCTTTCTTGTGTACCAGTCCTTCCTTCTAGGATAATTTCCCCTTTTTTCTTGTAGCACATCCTTCAGCTGGTCCTTTAGTAAAGATCTGTTGTCAGCAAATACTTTTTGTTTTTCATGATCTGAAAAAAAAATCCAGGTATTTCCATTTCACCGTCAGCCTTGGAAGATAGTTTTGCGAAGTTCACAGTTTTGGGTTGACAGTTATTTTCTCTCAGGACTTTGAAGATATTCCCTGTTTTCTGCCTTTCACTGTTGCTTTTGAGAGGTGTGCTGGCATCTAATTATCCTGCCTTTGTGGGTGGCGTGTCATCTCCATGTGGCTGCTTTTAAGATCTTGTCTTTGGTGTTATGTGGTTTCACTACTCTGTGACTAATTGCGGGTTTCCTTTTATTTACCTTGTTAAATATATATTATGCTCCCCGTGTCTGTGAAATCATGCCTTTCATCAATTCTGGAAAACTCTCAGCCATTATCTTTTCAAATATCGCCTCTCCCTCTCTCCCTCTCTCTGTCTTCTTTCTGGGACTTTGATTTTACCCACTATAGCTTTTAACCTGCCTTTCGTATTTTCCATTTGCTCGTCTCTGTGCTGAAATCTACGTACTTTTTTCGGATCGATCTTCCAGCTCACTCTGTTTCATCAATTGTGTCTAATGTGCTGTTTAACCCATTTGTTGAATTTTCAGTTTCAACTGTGATCATTTTCATTTCTAAAAGGTGTATGTTGTTCTTTTCCAGATCTGTCTAGTCTTTTGTTTTTTGATCTCTTGTTATTTGATTGATTTTGGGATTTCATTTTTTATTTCTTTAAAAAGTTCAAATATGGTTGTTTCATATACTGTGATTATAATAATTACAATTTCTATCATCCTTAGGGATCTAAATCTAGTGTTTGTTGTTTCTGCTAACAATTGCCTCCTGGTGTGTTTGGTTTGATGATTTTTTCTTTTATTTAGAGATGGGGTCTCGCTCTGTCACCCAGGCTAGGCTGCAGTGGCACGACCGTAGGTCACCATAACCTTGAACTCCTTGGATGGAACAATCGTGCTTCAGCCTTCCAAGTAGCTAGGACTACAGGTGCACACAACTATGCCTGGCTGTTTTTTATTTTTACTGTGGATTTTTGTGTACAGTTGGCCCTCTGCCTCTGTGGGTTCTGCATTCATGGATTCAACCAACTGTGGGTGGAAAATATTCAGGAAAAAAAATTCCACCGAGTTCCAAAATGCAAAATTTGCATTGGCTGCATGCCAACTACTGTTTTGAATCCATGCAAATACAGTGATGTGTAGACAGTGTCTTAGGTGTTACGAGTAATTTAGAGATTATTTAAAGTGTGCAAATACCGTCATTTTATATCAGGGTCTTGAGCATGTGCAGACTTGCTGTCCTCAGGGGGTCCTGGAACGAATACCCCCACAGATACAAATGTATGGTTGTATATTCTTTGGGAATCCTGAGTGCCTAAGTTGGAGATGCTGTCATCTAGAGAAAGTTTGTTTGCTGTCTGGTCTTATGCTGTAGTTAGCAATAATAATACTTATTGTATAGGTTAGTTAGAAATATTAAATGAAATACTAGATGCAAAGCACTCAGCTCAATGATTGACACACAGTAGGCGCTCAAAGAAATCTGTTTTTATTTTTCCCTGTTAATGATTAAATTCTTTGAGGTTAGGAACCCTGTCTTATTTATCCACCTAGTGCAAGACCTGGCACAAAAAGGACACTTAATAGATATCTGATCAATGAATGTGTACATGAAATCTCAGCTTTCAGAACAGAACTACCCTTTGTGGGGCACCTCTGGTTTCCGTAGCCTGGTGCTTTGTCCCACCCTTACCCTGCAGTACTTTGAAATCTGTCAGAGGACCAGCTACAGATGCCTATTCGCAAAAGACAACATCCATCCAACAGCTGAGACAGGTGGGGAAAATTCTAGCTTTTCTGAATTCTAGCCAACAGGCAATCCACATGCTGGGGCCCCTGAGTCTGTTGTCTCCAAGATTGCCTGACACAGTGCCTGCTCTCTGTTTATACTGAAAGTCCTCCGTCTGCTCTTGCTGTCAAATTGTTCAGAGGATTTAGAAGATTTTATTATGTCATACCATGTCCCGACATGAGGCTCCATATGAGAAGCCTGTTTCAGAATTGTTTCCTGGAAATATCTGTCCCTTCCCTGTGCAGGAACTGATCTGCTTCCTCTTTTCTTATAGTAAGAGTGTCAGAACTTAGTGTTTCATTTTTTACCCTAGCTGCCAGGAAGCTCAAATTTCAGGATCACTCATAGCATCTATGGAAACCCTTAAGATTGCTATTTTTTTTCTCTTGAGTGATAAGAATCTGTTGAATGTATTAATCTTTCCTGCTGTAAAGCCATCTCATGTCCTTTCGGGAAAAAGATGAAGCACACATGGCTTTCTAAACTGTGACAACAGTGTGGTTAATGGAGACCACGTAGGATGCTGGTGAGAGCTGGGGCTCTGGAGCCAGACTGCTTTATGCAAATCCTTGCTCTACCTGTCACTCACTTAGGGCTGTCATGCACTTGCCTAGTGGAGCCCCAGCGCTTCACCTAATGTACCGGAGAACCAGTGATTGGTTGAAGCCTCCTCTGGGGCTCTGTTAGAACATTTGTAAGTGAGTTCATAGAATTCTGAAGAGATGCCAAGGAGGATAAAGCAAAGAGAAAGGCTTTGGTCAGGAGCAGGTGACATAGGTAGGAGCTATTTCTGGGTCCATTAGAGGGAGGAATCTGAGGCCATAGGTGCTGATCTCTTGGGAGGGAGGGGAGGAGAGGGAGGGAGGAGTCAAGGCTCCTGCTAGACAGGGGGTAGGGGAGGTGGGCATCTGGTGTGAGCTGCCCCTCCTAGCCCATGCCCATCAGCCCTCCTATGGGCCACTCCCTCTGAGGGAGGGGGTCCTGCTGATGGAAGCCCTACCCAGAGTCACCTGCATCTTGTCTTGGGTTTGGTTTCTGGTTTTCCTGTGGCTGCACCAATGGCTCGTTCCATGTGGCCAAGATACGCGGGGGTGATGGTGGAGGGGATGGACTTGGGGGAGCAGGTCCACAGAAAGGAATAGGGCAGCCTACAGTCTCACTTGGCCACCCAGGCCCTCAGTTGCAGGGGGAACCAAGCAGCAGGTGCCATAGGCCAAGTCCCTAAGTGTCCAAGGGATTTGGAGGAGAGGAGATAGCCAAGCAGAGCTGGCTTTCTGCAGGGAGGCTTCCGGTGGAGGTGATTTCAGAGGTGGGAGAGGACATGGGGAGTAGAGCAGAGGAGAGTGGTCCATGTCGGGCTCGGAGGGAACAGCGAAGCTGTGGGTGACAGGGACGGCTGATTTGTTGCAAGGGCAGTTTGGGGTGTGGCCCCAGTGCAGTCCCTTTCCACCCAAAGCATGTGGCCCAGCATAGGTCCCGTGTGAACCTGGCCAAGCCCTGAGCTGGAGGACTGTGAACCCACAGCAGGCTCATTTGGAAGGATGGCCAGCATTGGGTGGGGGTTGAGGGCTGGCAGAGAGGGCCGGGCCATCTTTCTGCTCCTGCTTCAACAGTCCTCAGCCCCACCATATTGTCAATGCCCCAGCAAAGCTGGGACAGCCAGAGGTACTCGCTCCCATGCCCAGGCCTTCTGATGGCTCCCCACTGCTGTGAGCAATTCACAGTCCAATGGTGAATGGGGGTCCAGGGAAACCAGCAGCACCAGGGGTGGGGGGGACTTTGAGAAATCAAGCATGGGGTGGGGTTGGGAGTTCCTTTGGACCCAACTGTGGTGCTGAGGAGGCAGAATTTTTCCAACAGGTGACATGTGGGGAACAAAACAATCAGGTTCTTGCTGGGGTGGAGATTGGGTGCTCCATGGTGGGACACAAGGGGAGGAGAAAAGGAGCTGGGTGTCAGTGGATCTGAGCGGGAAGGCAAGTGCAAGCCGTTACACTGCACAAAGATGATGGGGAGAGTGGGGCAGGCTGTGTAACTGAGGAGGACTTCAGCCCCGGAACGCACCCAGAGAATTGTGAGGGCAGGGACAACATCAGAGCTCAGAACCTTGTGCTAGCTACCCTTCTGTCTGGAATTTTCCACAATAAAACACTCTTTGAAAGGAAAAGTGCCTAGTCAATTTGCTACAATCACTAAATCATCATTGCTGGCTGCCTGAGATGTTCTGTCAGCCCCCAGAAGGTCCTGGGGCAGCCCCTCTGTACTACCTTGGTAACCTGCCTGCCCCAGACAGGGTTCAAATGCCTCCTCTGGACCTGGAATGATGCTTCTTGAAAAACGTCTCCTTGGGACGGAGAAGGCCTTTCTAAACAAGGCACAAAACTCAGAAGCCGTAAAGAAAAGCACTTTCAGGCTTGACCTCATAAAAATAAAGTCCTCAGGAAGACAAATGATACCATAAACAAAGTTAAAAGACAAGCAACAGACTGGGAGTCGAAGGGGAAAAGAGGAAACGGCCTCAACTTTCCCCCCAAATGTGTCAGTATCAGGAGGAAATTTAGAGGGAAATGAATAGGAGGGAAGACAGGAGGAATGAGTTCTCTGAGGGTGGGTCTCAGTGCTGGGGTCTCCCCCCTGGGCCAATTCTGAATTGATATATATGTATATATATTTTCTAAACACTATGTGTTTCAAAGCTCTGAATTAATATGACAAAACTTTATCAGCCGGAAATGAGATCCCCCGACAGGGGAGAGTTTTTAGTTCACTTTTCGTGGCTTCCCGTGACACAGATTCCCAGGTAGGTTTATGGGGACAGTAACCTGACCCGCCTCACATAAAGCCCCATGAGTCGCTAAGCGGCTGCATCTCCTGCCACTCCTGTGTCATCTCCCATGGTTCTAGTTGAGAGTATGGACCGTCTCCACCATCTCCCAGCCACGATCCTAACTGGATTCCCACCGCCAGCCCGCACGAATAGTGCCATGCCCACGGCCCCGGTCTTCTACCGATCAAAGGCTCTGCTTGAAGCAGGCGAGGAGGATGGGACAGCTGTGGCTTGTTCTGTGCTGGGGACAGAAAGGGGCAGGATAAGGGGTTGCAGCAACACTTGCATGTTCATGGTCATTTGGACGGGTCCAGGTAACAGAGGCCTGCAGCCCCCCTCACCTGCCTCAGGTGCGCTAACAGCCTGGCACCCGTGATGGATGCAGAGAACCTGCCCCATGGCCAGCCTGCCGAGTGGCCTGTGATATCCTGGGGGTATGAGTGCCTGGGCAGCACTGCCGGGGCTGTCTTTTGGGGAGGCCACATCGCTTAAGCAGCAGGGACCCGATGCATGTTGAGTGTGAGCACTTGGAAGGATGGGTGGGCGAGGTCTCACGACATGGACGAGTGCCGTCCCACTCACGGGCCGGGCAGCCTGGAACCCAGGTCTGTTCTTAAGTCCAGCACATTCCTGGGCTTTCAAACGTGTCAGAATAGGTGCAGGAGTGAGGACGACGCTGCTCTGTCCTGCTGCAGGCCTTGTTCACAGGCCACTCACAGGATCCCCAGGGTTAATGGGACTTTTTTTTTTTGAGACAGAGTCTCAGGTTAGAGTGAGTGCCATGGCGTCAGCCTAGCTCACAGCAACCTCAAACTTCTGGGCTCAAGCAATCCTTCTGCCTCAGCCTCCCAAGTAGCTGGACTACAGGCATGCGCCCCCATGCCCGGCTAATTTTATATATATGGCAAATGTATACCATGGAGTTCTACTCAGCCACAAAAAACAATGGTGATCTAGCACCTCTTGTATTATCCTGGATAGAGCTGGAGCCTATGCTACTAAGTGAAGTATCCCAAGAATAGAAAAAAAAGCACCACATGTACTCACCATCAAATTGTTTTTAACTGATCAACATATATATATATATGTGTGTGTGTATATATATATATTTAGTATATATATATACTAAGTATAGTATATATACTAGTATAGTATATATATATACACATATATATATGTGTGTGTGTATATATATATATTTAGTTGGCCAATTAATTTCTTTCTATTTTTAGTAGAGACGGGGTCTCACTCTTGCTCAGGCTGGTTTCGAACTCCTGACCTTGAGCCATCCTTCCGCCTTGGCCTCCCAGAGTGCTAGGATTACAGGCGTGAGCCACCGCGCCCGGCCTGGGACTCTTGAAAGATGAGAGTTTCAGGCATGGCCAGACAGCAGCCGCTCATGTGGTGCCAGGCCCCTCATCCTTGCCTCTGTCCCGAGGCAGGTCCAGGCCCTGGCTGAGGTTGCAGATCAAAGGGAAGGACAGGGGCCCAGCCAGAGGGCTCAGGACCCTCTTGAGGGCACTGCCATGTCACTGTGGGCCGTGGGGGGATAAACTCACTAATGAGAAACTGCCAAGGGCAGTGGGAACCTTGGGTTGCCCCTAATACTGTCCTTTGACTTTACAAGTCCTACAAGATGACTTTGACCATCTGAAGAGGGACAGAACTCCAGCTAGTCCAAGCTCTGTTTCTCTGGTCCAGGCTGGCAGAGGATGTCAAATACAAATGGGAAAAACCTGACTTCTCATGGAAGAGGACCACACGAGAAATAGCTGAGAGCCTTTGGGAGAGTGAGCCTGGCACATTCATGTACTTACATTTCTCGTCTGTGAGAATCAAAACCAGTGGGTTGGGATGGCTCACTTGCCTACAATGCCCGGCTTGTCCTGCCGGGGATAGAAAACCTCCATAATGGGCCCTGCGGTGTGAGAGAGTCACCCTTCAGCTTGTGGGTTCCCTGCTGGACTTGACCTCAATTGGGAGATTTTTGAAGGGGCAGGGCATGGCTCTTGGGCTGTTCAATGCCTGGGACCAGAGGACCAACCCAGCACTGTGTCCAGGGTGTGTTGTTGGGGCACTCTGCTCCCTGCTCCCTGGTAGGGGACCATCACCCTGCTGTGTACACATGCACACCGTGAGTGTGTGATACTCCAGGATACCGTGAACCCTAATGGGACCACAGGGACCTGGTGGCCTGGGAGAGGTGGCAGAGGAGCTCCCGGAGCTGTCCGTTGTGTGCAGCAGTTGAGAGTTACCTTTGTAGTGTGGAGGGAGGCAGGGGACACTGCACAGAGCCCTGAGGATAGGAGAAAAGCATGGATTTGAGACATTTCAGTGAGGGGGAATCAACAGGACTTGGATGTTGACTGTGGCCAGAGGCCCATGACATGGGACACATTTTCTGTCCAATGGGAAGAGGAAATAATGATGATCCCTGGTACCCACTTGTGATGGTAAGTCCCCAAGTCACAAATCATGCCCTGATTCAGAGAAGCTTTCAGGGAGAGGCCGAATGAGCAGGCTCTGGGGAGGGGCAGGTGGGGGTGTGCAGGCTGCCTCCCACCCCGTCCCAGGCTGCCGGATCCCTGGGGTCGGCAGGCAGGCAGGGGAGCCCAGAGGTTCCCACACTGGGGAGAAGGGTGTGGGTGAGCCCGTGGAGGTCTGGGGCCCAGTCTGCTAGGGCTGAGGCCTCCCACTGGCCTGAGCTTGAGGACAGAGGCCTCAGCGGGCCACATGCCTGTCCTTTGGGCCAGTCCCAGGGCCTTGGGACACGCTGACCACACTCCTCAGTCACAGGGACTAGAACCCGCTGGTCTGCAGGTCTTTGCTTCCTGACTTGCCGACATGTTGGTCAGTTCCTCCCCACCCTGTCCAAGCCCTGGCTCTGATGGACATCAGCACCCGCTCCTCTTGTGACCTGCCACGCTCCCTGCCCAGGTTCTGAGCTCCCCGCCAGGCTTGCCCGCATTCCTGGAAAAGAGGAATTACCGGCAGGTCTCAGAACAGCGCGGCTTCCTCCTGGACGTGAGAAAGCAGAATTCAGAGGTGGCAGCCTTGGGCTATGAGCCCCGGGCTCAGGACACAGACCTGGGACCCCACCTCATGCCATCACACCCATTTCACAGATGGGGAAACACTGAGGCCCAGAGAGGGGATGACATGTACAGTCACCAGGTAGTGCTGGGAACAACGCAGGTCCGGCCCTCGGAGGAACTGAGTCTCCCTGAGTTAATGACTCGTGATGGGGTTCCTCTTCCCTGCAGCACCCCAGCTGCACCCTGCACTGCCCCGTGGCCCAGGCTCTTTGTCACCACCGGGCCGGGCCTTGGCTGTGCACTGCCTGGCCCTCATGCCTCGCAACACCCCTGCCCCCACTCTGCCTTCAGCCTCCCACCCCAACCAGTCTGTGGCTCCCCATGACGGACACTGGGTGATCTTCCCTGAGCCTCCCAGTCCACAGAAAACCTTTCGGACTTGAGTTGAAGATGTTCCTTTTCCTGTGCTGGGCCAGACCCTAGGGCTTGGAAAGAAACCCCGCAGACTTGGAGAGCTGTAACCTACTCCATGAGCCTGGTCACCACCTCCCCCTGGGCCTGTCCAGGAGTTTTTGGTGGGCGCTGAGGCAGGGAGAAGGACCCAGGGACCCAATCTGGTGCCTTCCCTGGCAGGACACCAAAGCTGGTCCTTTTGAGAGAGGAGAAGCCTGTCCCCTTCCCGGCAGGTCTCCTGGCTCTTTCTCCAAGTGGCCAGCAGGTGGTGCTGTGCCCCCAGCTTTGCAGGCTCTGGGCTTGGCTCTGCAATTCTGCTTTGCCCGTGCTGGGGGCTGGGAGGGCACCGTGAATCCTGCCAAGGGCCCCTTGTGGCTCTCCTTCTGCCTGTGCTGGTGATATCTGATGGGACGGAATGCCTCCTGGAGCTGGTGGAGCCAGGCCTCGAGAAGTCTGAACACAAGCTCATAGCACGCCCCTTGCCAGGCCCTGGCCCCTTGCTACCTGGAGAGGCCTCTTGGCCACCCAGGCTGTCTGTTGTATGTGGTCTGGACATTTCAGTTCCTGCTTATTTCTAGTGCTGTGCATGGTGTTGGGTGCAGCACAGCCATCAGCTCATGCATTCTCCAACAACTGCGTGAAGTAGGTACCCATTGTACAGATGAGAACACCAAGGTCAGGGAAGGCCAGCAAGGCCGTTCTGCAGCCCATGTCTGTCTGATTCACCCGTGTGTTCTTAACCCCACCCTGGATGGTAGCCATGTCCTGGAGGAACTGCTGCTCTTAGGTATCCTCTCTCGCCCCAACGTTGGGGCACTTTGTACACCTGCTGTCAGTGCAGGGGATGGGGCCAGGATGAGGGAGCGGCAGTGGGAACCACGGGGCAGAGAGAGGAGCCCAGCACCGCCTTCTGCCCCCATCCCAGGCCCGGGGGCCATCCCAGCTGCGGTTTCCGGATTCTGCTACTTCCATGTTCTCCCCTTTCCTTCTTCCCGACGGGGTTTCTCCTTCCTCGGGTGTCTAGATGGGTCTCCCTCCCTGACTCTCTGTTCCTGGCTCCCCCTTTTACTGTCTCTGTGGCTTTGTCAGCCTGTCTTTCTCTCTTTTCGTGTCTCTGTCTCTCTCCAACAGAATCGGAGTTAAGTGACAAAAAAAAAATGATCCCCTCCTGCCAGGGTTATTAAAATCATGTTCTACAATTGAGCCGCCAGAAGAGCCGCCTAATGACGGATGATGAGGCCACAGCGTCCCCACAGCTGGGAGTGAGGCGATAGGCCGGGCTGCGGGATTATCACCAATTACTCTGGGCCGAGAGTGAGCAAGCTCTTCTGCTCTCCTTCAAATCACCTCCCTGCTGCTCCTGGGAGATAAAGTCCCACCCTTGGCCGGGAGTCTGGAGTTGCCTGTAGCCCTGGGGGACAGGCATCCCTCAAATCTGCAGGGATTATATCAGTTTACCCAGGGCTTCCACGTCTCCTCACCGCAGCCCTGGAGGCAGGCGAGGCAGGATTCTGAGCCCTATGGAGATCTGGGCTCAGAGAAGTTAGGAAATTTGCCCAAGGCCACACAGCCAGTAAGTGGCAGAGCCAGTACTTGAATTCCAAACTCTGATGTGTTTTTTATTCATTAGGTAGCTTCCTCTCCGTGAAAGGGGCATTGGAAAAGAAGATTTTGTTTGCCAGAACACGATAGTCTTTGGTTAACTGGGCTTTGATCCTACTGGGGCCACAATAAGAGTACACAAATACATTGCAGCAAAATGGATTGAGTTAGACACTAAGAAGGACTTCCCAAAGAAGTGGGCTCTAAAATAGATGACTGAGGGTCTGTGGTTTTGCTTTCTTTGATGGTCTTTGAGAACAAGAGTGACCATCCTGGCAGTCTTTCTAAGCTAGACAGGGTGCTGGTGCTCTGGAAATCCATCCCGTGGAATTTGAGGGCCCTAGGGTTGGGATGTGCCGGAGTCAGGGAGACTTGACAAAGTAAAGTGCAGAAGAGGTAAGGACGCTCATCGGTTAGACACAGCCTGAGGAGTCAGCTCAGGTTACAGACGCTGGCTCGTGTGGGTGGGGGTCACATCTCCCAGAGTGCCCCGTGTACAGCTCATTTAAATCTCCCATTCAGCCTTTGGGGTTGACAACTGAGGAATTATCATCCCCATTTTGCAGGTGGGGAAAATGAGTCCCCAAGAGGAGCAAGTCAGTGAAGGTCACATGGGGAGACAAGACCGTGGTGCCCTGGCTCTTCCCAGGCCCCCCTGTGGTGTCCCGGGGCTGCAAACCACCCCCCGCCCCGTCCCCACTTCCAGCTCTGGGTGACCCCTTGTTCCTCAGCTCTCCTACCCTGGGTGAGTGTGGGGTGCAGGGTTGGGGCTGGCCACACAGTCTGTGCAGCACGAGTGAGTATCTCTTTCCCATCTGGATTCTATTATTTTTCAGTTTGTCCTGGTCAAAAAGCACAAGATGAACATCCGGAGGGAAAAAAATATAATCTTTGAGAAGATTGAAAATATATATCAGTTTGGGGCTGGGGGCTCCGGGGCCCTGGGGCTGGCTGTCCCTGGCTCACGGCTGCGGGCCTGGCTCAGCTGGTGGTTGTTTTTGTGGCTTCTGTGCCGTGGGTCCCCTGGGGTCTCCCTCTCCACGAGGGCGGGGGGGGGGGCTCCATCCAGGACCTGGTCTCCGGCGGTGTGTGTATGAGAGACAGATGAGGGAGGGCAGGGGTGCTGGGGAGGCGAAGCGAGGTCTCAGGCCCCTTCCTTGGGGACATGGGCCTTTGCTGGCTATTTCTGGGATGTCCAGATCGTCCCCTGCAGAAGTGCCCACCGCAGCCGTGACAACTGGGGTGTACTGAGGCCTCATTGTGTACCAGGTGTGCGTGCAAGCACTTTCCTTGTATCCTGAGGACTTTTCATCGCTTTTATTCCTCCTCCAACCCTGTATCTAGGTATCTTTCTCCATCTTGTATTCCTCCTCCAACCCTGTATCTTTCTCCATCTTGTAGGTGAGGAAACTTAGGCGCAGAAAGCTCAAGAAACACATCCAAGTTCCCATAGGGGGAAATGGCGGAACCTCGAGTCGTTGAACTCCAGAGTTCCCTTCTCTCCCACTACTCTATAAAGCTTTCCTCCCTTGGAAAGAGAACGGGCGGAAGGCAGGGAGAGGGACAGAGAATGTGCACACGAGGGAGGATGTGAGCGAGGCTGAGGCGCGTCCCCGTGGAGCGCTGTGTGTCCCTGTGCGCTTGACGGCAGGTTCACGTCTCCATGCCCCCCCATCCCTCTCTCTCACCTGGCCTCCGTTTGTGAGCCTGGGCTCACATGTATGTGGGATGCTTCCTGGAGTGTCTGTACGTGCATGCGTCATCCGAGCGTGTGTGACAAGTGTCCGTATCCATCCGGATGTCCAGACCTGTGACCCCTCCCACTCCTTCAGTGGAGACCCTTCCCCCACACCTGAAAAGCCGCAGAGGGAGGAAGAGGCCCAGCCCAGCCGCCTGCCCTGGCCCTGGCTCCTCTCCCGGCCGCCCCCCAGCGGAGAGTTAATTAAATCCCTTTCCCAGCAAGTGTGGGAATTAGTGCTAATGGTTCGGCTTCAAATCGGCAGCTGAGGAGGTTCCTGCTGGGGTGTGTGTGAGTTTGTGGGGGGGTGTGGGGGTGGGCAGTGGGGCCTCCTCAGCTCCAGAAACTCACGGGCTGTGGAGAAGGGGCTTCCGAGAGCTGCCTGCTCTCCCCTTGCTCCTTGACTGCTGCTCTGGGGGCTGCAGGAGCCCGGGGGTGTGGCGGGTCCCCTGCCCACCTGCCTGGGCAGGGCCTGTTGTGGTGCCCTGAGCGTGAGGACTTTGGCTCTCTGGGTCTGTGTGTGACTGAGGGTGTGCATCTGTGTGTGTGTGTGTGTGTATGTACGTGCGTGTGTACACCAGGGAGAGTGTGTACCTTGCTGTGTGCATGTGAATGACTGTATATGTAATAGTGATGTGCATGGTGCCCCTGGAGTTGTGCAACGCGGTGGCCCTGATTCACAGACCCCAAGACAGGTACGTGATTGTGTGTCCCTGCGTGTCTTCTGTGTGTCTCGAGGTGCTCCTGAATGCGGGTGCCGGTGAGCATGTGCTTGTGTGCGTGTTTGTGTGTAACACCAAGCCAGGAGCAGCAGCCTAGCCTGAATGACACCCCTTGTGAATAAATGTGACAATGAAATATAGTCCTGGAATTGCTTTGGATGCTCCGTCAAGCAGGCGACGCAGAATAGGTGAAGTTGTAAAACGCTCCCTGGGGAGCTGCTCGGCTGAGTGACAGCCGTTCCTGGCTCCCGCCTCTGCCTGGCTCTCCCTCCTGAGGCTCCGGGGCTGGCGACGCGCAGCCCGGCCACAGTCTGGAGGTACGGGGCTCCGCTTCTGCAGTCTGTTGAGGAGGGAAGGGCAGAGGTGACCTGTCAGGGCCACTCTCCTTACTTTTGTCTCCTCACTGTCTTCGGAATGGAGAAGGTGGAGTAGGGCTGTGTCCAGTCCCCAGTCACAGGTCCTCAGACTGGGCTCCCTGAGGACAGGGCCACGCCTGCTCCCCAGACTGGAGCTTCAGAGGGCACACCCCTGCTTTCCTCTCGGGGCTCCCTGTGGGCAGGGATGTTTCCCCTAAGATTGGGGGAGCCCTCAAGGGAGGGCCACACCTGCTCATGAGAGCAGGCAGGTCCTGAGCACCCTCCAGCTTGGTACGTGAGTGTCCTGGCACACTCGTGAATGTATATCTCGTTGTGGATTTGGGGACTGGAGAGCAAAGTTTGCAGGAAACCTTAGCTTTGGAGACCTGGGTTTGAATCCCACGTGTGCTAACACACCAGCTGTGAGCTCAGTGAGGCAGTAAGAGCTTCCACAAAGGCAAGGGGTTGCTTATGGCTCAGGCCAAAGGCCCAATGGGATGCCTTTAAAAAAAAAATCACAAAGATGACTTCTGCTCACTAAGCCACATGTCCTCCCAGCTGATATCTTGTCCTAATCCATTAGCCCAAGAGGTGCCTTGTTAAATTCTCCCCCGGACAGCAGTGGGCTGCCGCAGGCCGGCACAGAGGGTGTGTCGAGGACAAATGACATGTGCCCTGGAAGTGCTTGCTCAGTGCCTGGCCCACGGTGAGCGCCACGGGGCCAAACACCCCCTCTGGTGGGGGCTTCTGCTTGCTATTAACGAGTGCCAGGGCCATTCCTGGGTCTGGAAGCTGCATGGGGGACACTTAGTTTCTTTGTTTCATCTTGGGTGGCCACCTGTCCTTAGAGACAGAGGCCCTATGTGTGTGTGTGTGTTTAAACAGGGAAGGGATGGGGAGAAGGCATGAAGGGAATCTTCCTTTTCCTCTTCCCTCAAGCTGGGTCCTCTCAGTCCTCTGTCACAGACGCCACGGGGCTTCCACTGCCCTTTCTGGGACTCTTCCTGCGTCTTTCTCTGTGCACAGGGGTTCCAGGCCGTGTGGTTGTATGCAGAGACTGCGCACGCAGAGGGAAGCTTTGCCATCTGTCTCGCATTTCAGCGGCAAGTCCTCGAGGAGGCCTGTCCCTGGGCAGTGAGGTGCACAGAGCCCGAAAGACCATGTGCTTCTTCACGGTGACAGCCCTAGTTCCCGGGGCATAATATCTGCTCAATCAATGTTTGTTTCATGAGTTGTGTTATGATACCACGATCCATCCTTCCATGGCTGTGGCTTCTAGCATGGTGCACGGCATGACAAAAATTAAGACCGAGATAGTGTGGCTGGCAGAATGTTCTGGAGGTTTTATTGACAAGTAGTGTTTTCCACAGGATGAGGGTTAGCAATGGGGGTCTAGCTGGGTTCAGAGAGAAAGGTTTTCGTACAACCTTTACAAGCCCTAAGGGGACAATAACTTCATTCTTCGACCAATTTCATCTCCCTCTCAGTATGACATCCTGGCCTCAGCAGGAGACGGTGTGTGGCTATGACTTCTGCTCTCTGTCCTGAGGGCTCTTAATCCAACCTTTAATCTTCCAAACTGGCCGTCAGTTGACCCCTCAATGCCCTGAACCGAACTAGAAAATCCCTGAATTCTAGACTATGCATGTCAGACAGAGGGAAACGGGCGTCAGCACGCCCCCACCATGCCCTGGCTCACAGACGAGGCTGTGGTCACGATGGCCTGGTCTGGAGGCCCCTGGGCTTACGCGGTGTGTATTCTGGGCAATTTAGCTGCAACAAAGGGAAGCCATCGTGCAGATGTCTGATTGTTTCAAACTGCTCTAGCTTTCCTCTGGAAGAGAACAAAGCGTCTGCCCACACCTAGGTCGCTGTAATTTCATTTTCGTATTAGACTATTGTCTGATGAATAACTATACACCTCGGCAGAGCGCGGGAAAGACAGACTGAAGGGGTTTGGGGAGGGGGAGCAGAGGGGCCGAAAGCACGGGCTGTGGCTCTTCCGCTTCATGGCGGGTGAACTCGAGCAAGTTGCTTAGCCACGCTGTGCCTCAGTTTCCTCATTTGTAAAATAAGATTGGCACTTACTTTCTGGGGGTTTTGTGAGCACGAAATGAGATTATGCATGTAAGATGCTAAGTTCAGCGTCAGGCAAAATGTTAGCTAGTATCACATTATTACATTCAGGTGTCTGCGTGCACATGTGTACGTGATGGATGCCTGGCAGTGTGTGTGTGTATTTGACATATGTGGATATGTGTGTGCTTATGTCATGAATAAGTGCGTGGGTATGAGATGGACATGTGTGTGTATGTAATAAACACCTGTGTGTGCGTGTGATGGACACATATGTATTGTGTGTCTGTGATGGACACGGTGTGTATGTATGTGATGGGCGCCTGTGTGTGTGTGTGTGTTGAATGCCTGAGTGTATGAGTCTGTGATACGCATGGACACCCACATGTGTGTACATGTGGACACCGTGCATGGGTGCGTGTGTTACGGACAGCCGTGACAGTGTAGGTAAGTGACGGTGTCTGTGCACGTCGAGGTACGTATATGAAAGTGCAGAATGCAGGAAAATGGCGCTGTGTGCACGGCATTGAGCAGACCATCCTGCCTATTTTCTCCTCTGTAAAATTGTGATAAAAACGATAGTGACAATCATAGCAATGTTCAGTGAGTGCTTACTGTGTGCTCAGATAATAAACCTCAATCTGGCCACCCCACAGGGCTGCTCTTAGACTCGAGGGTGCTGGAGAATTGCATGTCGTGGCCACACAGGAGGGGATGTGGACGTCCACACGTGGGTGTGTGCACAGCGCAGCGTCTTCCTGTTTCAAGGCCAGGCGGAATGAGCACACGCCTGTGCATGGACAACCCCACCCACCTGGGCATCCACGTGTGCCCGCTCACATGGCCACACCTATGGTTTCATTTCACGCATGTGCTCACACGTGTGCACCCAAGTCAGTGCATGCTCACCGCCGTGTCCCCACGCGGGCGTATGCGCACATGTGTGCACACACACCTTCTGGCACCAGCCCTCTTCCACCCACACACCCGCCACACCTGCTCACTAGCACTGGCACACACCCCCTTACAACTGACAGAGGCTAAAAAAGCACGCCATTCCCTGAGTGGCCATTTATAGCTAACAGGTGTGTTAGCTGCCTAGGGCTGCCACAATGTACCGCAGACTGGGTGGCTTAAACAACAGAAATTTATTTCCTTACAGTTCCAAAGACAGAAAGTCCGAGATCAAGGTATTGCTGGGGTTGGTTTTTTGGAGGCCTCTCTCCTTGGCTTGCAGATGGCTGTCTTTTCCCCTTGTCCTCCCTCTGAAAATTTCCTCTTCTTATAAGGACACCAGTCATATTGGGTTAGGGCTCACCCTGTGGCTTCGTTTTAACTTACTAGTTTCTTTAAAGACTCTCTCTCCAAATACAGTCACACTCTGAGGCACTGGGGTTAGGACTTCAACATATAACTTTTATGGGGAATGCTATTCAGCTCATAATACCAGGAGAGAGAAATTCTTTAGAAGAGTGTTCTCTGTAGAGAACACCTTAACCCAGCCCTCAGTTTCCTCATCTGTACAATGGGCTAAGTAACCATATCTACTTCATGGAGTTGTTCTCAAAATTAAATCAATCTATGGGAGGTGCTTAGGTTAGTGTCTGGCACACAGTAAGTGCTTAATAAATACTAGCTATCTTTATGATCATTTATTATGTCTTATTAAAAGTTTTATGTTTGCTTTCTCCTGAATTCCTGATGTGGCATCTGTAATGAATGGTGGGTCCAGGCAGCCAGGGACAGGGAGTGAGGCTGGAACCTCTGAGGGGCTTCCCCCCCAGCACAATTGAATTGTGAAGTATACCCAAGTCTGTGCTGGAGGACATGACCTTGAACTCATAGCTCCTAGACTCTCCACCTGCCTTGCTGAGCAGGAATGCTCTCTGTAACCCTCTGACAAGCACTTGCCAGCTTTTGTTTGCATACCTCCAGTGACGGGGAGCTCATTTCTTCCCAGAGCAACTTTGCCAGATAGTCCTTCCCGGCTGCTGCCCTGAGCCACAGCACGTCCTGCCCACGGTTCCTTCTTCTGTCCTCTGTGGCCACACAGCAAACCTGCTCCCATTTTTAAAGTGTTTCCCTTTATCTGAAAGCCTCTAGTATTTCCTTTTTCACAGGAGTTGTGGCCCAGCCAGGTCCTTAGCCTATACAAGTGAGGCAGACGTTTAAAGAAAATGTTAATGGCTCTATTATTATTCTTGATTCAAAATGTAATACATGGTCATTAAAAAAAATTCAGACAATGCAGGAAAATAGGAAGAAGAAAGTAAAACCACCCATCACCCCAGCAACCAGAGATAACCAGTGTTAACATTCTTTAATTTAATTTTTGAATAGGCAATACATTCACAGGGTTCAAAATTAAAAATTATAAAAGGGTATTATTCAGTGAAAAATTTTCCTCCCACATCTCTGTTCTCTAGTCTGAGTTTCCCTTCCCACAGATTAAAAATAGTCATCAATTTCTCATGTATATTTCTGGAGATATTTTAAGATACATAAGGCTATTTTAAGATCTTTTAAGGCCAGGCGTGGTGGCTCACGCCTGTAATCCTAGCACTTTGGGAGGCTACAACAGGAGGATTGCTTGCGGCCAGGAGTTTGAAACCAACCTGGGCAACAGTGAGATGCTGTCTCTACAAAAAATAAAAAAATTAGCCGGGCGTGGTGGTGCCTGCCTGTAGGCCCCGCTACTAAGCAAGCTGAGGTAGGAGGATCACCTGAGCCCAGGCATTTGAGGTTGCTGTGAGCTATGATGATGCCACTGCACTCCAGGCTGGGTGACAGAGCAAGACCTTATCTCTGGAAAAAAAAAAAAGATCTTTTAAGGTATTGTAAGGCTATTTTAAAAGATTTTAAAGGATGGTTTAAGATACAGACATGCACACTCCCTGCCTCCCCTACCTCTCTCTCTCTCTTTCTGTCTCTCTGTTTCCTCCCGAGCCCTCACTTCTGTTTACTGCTTTCTTGGCTAAACAGCATACGGTGGAACTCCTCTCCTAGCAGTTTCCAGAGGGCAGGCGTTCACCTTCTTCCGTCATATTTTGCCCTCTTGGTCTAAATGCCTTGTCCTGGACTTTGGGAGTCATTTGACATTCTGTTGGCCCGTTCAGCTTTATGCCATCTTGTCATCTTCAGATGTATTTGTCATGCAAATTTGCAATGACCCTGTCTCATGACAAAGCCTCTGAACCATTTAATCAACACTCAGCACAGCCTCAGCCGACGTATGACAATATTTTACCCGGCCCGCACTGAACAGAAATCAACATTGCTCTCTCGGAAGAGCGTCAAACGTGTGTCTGAAATATCTTTATTGCTTTTGGTTTCATCATCCCAGAAATGATGTGGATGTTAGCAGGATATAACTTCTTAAAGCGAACCATTGTTGGCTCCTGGTGACTTCTCTGTTCTTCCTGAGATGTTAACAAATGACCATGACCACAGAACGGCTCACAGTGAGTGCTCTCTGCCTGCCAAGCTCACTTTTGAACTCTTTCATGTTATGTTATTTACTCCCGGAAACAATCTTATAAGGGAGGTGCTATTGCCATTCCCACTTTACAGGCAAGGAAACAGTCTCAGAGAGGTGAAGCTACTTGCCTGAGGCCACACAGCTTGCAGGAGGCAGAGCCATGCCTGGAGCCTAGGTCTGTCGGCTTTGTGCTGCAGACTTCTGCCAGGGATTGGCACCAAGTGTCTGCCCCTGCATGGCCACCGTCCTGTTTGGCCTGCTTGGCACAGTGGTGCAGGTCTCTTGATGGGATCTCCTCTTCACTGGCTCCAGAGTGACCCACATGCCTCTCTTGTCAATCTCCCTAGTGTGGTTTTGTGGAAAGAGTTTTAATCCACAGGAACAGTAGCAGCAGGTGTGAGCCCGGTGACTCATGGGGCCAGCAGGACTTACAAGGGATTGGGGACAGTGTATTCAAGGGTGATGATTAAAGTTATGGGCTCAGGAGTGAGATCATGTGGATTCCAGCCAGGTTCCACCCTTTACTGCTGTGCATCGTGGGACAAGCTACTTAACCTCCTGACCTCAGTCTCCACGTCTTTGCAGTGGGAAGAGTAACTGAGACAATGCATGGAAAACACCACGTCAAGGAGGTGCTCTGCAAATGCATCCTCATCGTTGCTGAGTCTGAGCTGTCAGACTCAGCTTCCTGGGCCTTCCTCTCTTATAATTTCCTTGATTAGTTCCTCTCCCATGGCTCAGTTCAGGGTGATCAACAGATTAGCAGTGGGGCTGGCGGTGGGGCAGCCAGAGACCCAGGCCCTGTTGGGGGGAGTGGAGACCTGGAGAGCGGGTCGGCCCACTCTGTCCTCTATCCTGCCACTGCTGTCCCTTCCCCATCAGCCTCCGAGGAAATGGGGTCCCTGGTCCCCGAAGAAGAGGGTGGTTCTCAGACACACCATCCCAGCCCCCCTGCATTGCTTAGTCTTTTCGGGTTTTTCGTCTCTCCACGGAGACACTGGCCTTCTGCCCAGCCCCTTCTTGGCTTGGGGGTCACCTGAAAGGGACCACGTGCCCTCTGTCAGACCAGACTCCCTAGACCCCGACTGTACCCCCTGTTCCACGCGGGGTCCCCCAGTGATGAGGCTGTCTCTCTCCCCTCAACTGAATTGCCCAGAGCAAGCGCCGGCTGCTGCCTCCGACTGGGACTGTCCCAGGGCAGGGCTGTGTTGTCCCTCTCAGAATATCTGAGGCTGTGCCTCCCCAGATTGGGCCCCCAGGGACATGAGTTGGGTCTTCCTCCTTAGGAAGCTCCTTGAGGGTTAGAAATGTATCTCCTCTCACACTTGAGATGCTCAAAGATAGAGGCGGTGTCTTCTCCCCCTCAGCCCAGGGCTCTCTGGAGACATGGGTTGTGTCTTCCTCTTCAGACTAGGGGTTTCCCTGGGATCACGTGGGGTCTTTTCCCTATGCTGGGGCTCCCAGGGCAGGGCACTCGTCAACCGGAGGCTGCTCCACCAACGGCCGGGAGTGCGGTGCCAGGCTAGAAATCGAATTCCTGCACGTTAACAAGTCAATCATGGAGTCTTAATGAGGCCTGAGTAATCTCAGGCCTGCGTGTAATTAAATAGCTGTCCGGGTTCTGATCCGCTGGAAGTTAATCATGGGGGATTAGGAGGTGTCAGTGAGGAACTTCATTAAGGCAGGGAGGGTGGGGGCTGGTGACAGAGTGAGGGCGCCCTGTCCTGAGTCCATCAGAGGCCCTGGGATGGGGGCGCACAGCTGCAGGGGGCCCATCTCCTCTGCATCAGGGCCAGGAGCAGCCCCACCCTCAGTCCTAGGGGAACCCCTTCCCCCCAGCCCGCCCTGCTCCCGCCCTGCCTCAGTCTCCAGTCCAGGAAGCTCAGGGAGAGGCAATAGCCCACGGAAAGCACTGCGCACCCGGCAGGGTGAGCACAGGTGGGTTCTGCAAGCACTAGTTCCCTCCACCCTTCTGGCATTTGTCCCCTCCCCGACCCTGCCACTGGCCGCCCTCCAACCCCCCGGGAGGCAGAACCTCTGTGGAGCACACCCCCTGCCCACCCATCTGGCTTCCGCAGGCTTCTGTCAGGCTCCATCTGGGCTGGCTGTTAACCCTGCGGCACCTCTGCGTGCAGTGCAGGCATCAAGCCCTGGGGCTGGAGCCCTTTGCATGAGCGTCTGTTCCCGCCAGAGCCCTGACTGCTCACCTGCCAGGTGATCCCGAACCAGAGGGCGTGTGGGTGAGTATGACAGCATGGGGACAAGGTGGGGGGCAATGCTGATCGGACACAGCCCCACCCAGGATCAGAGCAAGGGTCCATCAGAGGTGGGCACTGGGGAGATAGTAGCAGTCTGGGTTTGAATCTCCAAGGCCACACCTGCGACAGCTCTCCAGATGAACTAGGGGCAGAATGCACAGTTCCTCCAGCTGGCATCTGGCCTCAACGTTCTGGAAAGTCCTGACAGGAGGTGGCTTTGGGTTCCATGTGCTGGACAAAGAGAGATTGTGGTTTATGCAAAGCCCTGAGCTGGGCCCTGGGGTGTCACTGGGAAGCTGGACAATTCTAGTGACGTGACTTGGGACTCGGGATGGGGTCTGGGCTCTAGGGTGTGGGGGTTGTAGGATCAGAGGTCTGTGCAGTGTTGAGCTCTGGATGTGCTGGTGAATGTTTTAGGACTCTCCAGAGATCCAGAACCAACAATGCTGATTGGTTATATAAGTATAACCAATTACTTAATAATAAATCTCTTTATATTACATATAATATGTAATATTAAATAGAGATTATTGTTAGGTCCAGAGCTGAGAGAGAGACACACGAAGCCTCATGTGTAGCAAAATGCTGTTTATTTTGAGCATCTGGGTGCAGTTAATTTTTCTATTTTTTTTGTAGAGATGGGGTCTCGCTCTTGCTCAGGCTGGTCTCAAACTCCTGAGCTCCACTGATCCTCCCTCCTGCCTCGCCTTGGCTTCCCCAGAGCCCCCATTTTAACCACTATTGTCTCCCAATTTCCTGTTTGCACTTGACTCAGGGAGGTGGGCTGACCCCACTCTGTTCTCCATTGCTGACAG
Source organism: Lepilemur ruficaudatus (assembly GCA_963574885.1). NCBI lineage: Eukaryota > Metazoa > Chordata > Mammalia > Primates > Lepilemuridae > Lepilemur > Lepilemur ruficaudatus. The sequence goes on along the minus strand of CAUYRT010094721.1, from coordinate 5,303 downwards.
GTGGGGGTGCAGGATTTCTCATGGACTCCCCTCCTGGGCCTCCCACAGCCTTCCAGGAAGAGGGTGCCCCCAGCCATCCTGGGGTGAAGGGTGGCTCTAGGTGAGGAGCCCAGGACAAGCACTAGCTGCCTTGCAGGTGAAACAGGGGCTGTCACCAGCTCACTGCCTGACTCACTGGCCTGGCCCTCCCTTTGTCTTCATCACACTCAGAAAACAGAATTCTTTCTTAAGAAAACCCACATCAGAGTGGGTAAAACTGGGACCAGTACAAGTCACAAGAGGATTCAATTCAAGTTTCTCTTGCCAAAGGAAACCTTCCATGAATTTTGAGGACTGAACACTGATATTTTCTTTGCCCCAGAAATTCCTTTCTAAAGGGGCTTGGTGAGTCACACCTACAAATGACAAAAATCTCAGTAAACAGGTTTTTGTGATGTGTTTACTTCCCAACCTGATTCCAGTATAGCGTCACATAAAAGATAGAAGACCCTTATCTTAACTCAAGCATTCCTTTCCGCTGATTCCTAGTCTTTTGGACACAGCCTAACTCTTTCAACCACTTGTCAACTAAAGAATCCCTAACCCCACCGATGATTTGTAAGCCCCTGCTTTGAGATGTCCCACCTTTTTGGGCCAAACCAGTGTATGCCTTCCACATATTGATTTATGAGTTTACCTGTAATTCCTGTCTCCCCGAAATGCATAAAACCAAACTGTCACCCAGCCACAGCCAGTCCACTTGCTCAAGGCTTCTGGGGTGTGGCTCTGGGTCATGATCCTCCAATTTGGCTTAGCATAAACCTCCTTAAATTATTTTACATAGTTTGTGTTCTTTTCCATTGACACTTTTCACCTTTGCTATTTGTAGCAGACATTACTTTTAATCTTTACTATTTGTAGCAGACATTATACTACATCTGATATGTAGATTCATCTCTCCTTCCTGGACACAGGGAAACCACGCTTTCCGGCTACTGTGCAGTTTAGACAGGGCCGTGTGATAGTTCTACAGTGCAATAGGAGTGGAGGTAATTTGTGTCACTTCTGAGCCACAGCCTTTAAGAACGCGGTCGCTCACTCTTCCAGCTCTGGGGCAGCACACCATCTCATGTTCCAGACGGTGCAGCTACAATGGCAGAGTCTCTCTCTGTCAGCTTGGGTCCCTGAATTTCACTGTGAGAGGCAGAGACTGTCCTTTTGCTGAAGCGGGTTGAGCCTGCAACGTGGGCTGGAAAGAAATCTGTGTTGTGTTATGCCACTGAGGTTTTGGGGTTAATTTATTACTGCAGCTTGGCCTGGCCACGCTTGACTAATGCACCTTCTCATCTACTTTGTGTATCTTCAGTATTAGTGGCCCATATCTCGTTTGGTGGGGATGGAAATTGGTACAACCTTTCTGGGAGACAATTTGGCAGTATGTATATATGAAAAGCCCTAAATAAGTGTATTGTCTTTGACTCAGAAATTTCACTTCTAGGAATTTATCCTAAGGAAATAATTGGACAAGTTCAAAAAGTTGTATGGGTAAGGAGGATATTCATCACATAAAATGGTGAGATATTGGATCAGCCTAAATATACCACAAAAGCAAATTGGTTAAATAAATTGTGATTCAGCTGTGCAATGGAATCCTAGCTGCTGCCAGTGTTACATGTTTATTGACAGAGAAAGAGAGTCACACTCTATCGCAGCGTATGCATAATGTCAACCCATCTTTGTTAAAAAGATTTGCGTGAAGACAGTCTAGATGGTAGTCAGCAAACATGTAACAATCGTCATTTCCGGGTGTGGAATCTCAGGTGATCTTACATTTATTATTTTTATTTTGCCTCTGTATTTAAATTTTTTCCTCAATGATTTTGTATTAAGTGCATCAATTAAAAATTAAATGGGAAGGAAAAGTGACTGTAGAATTGTGGACAAGTAAACCTTTAAGAGTCATTATTTTCTTATCTGTGTAATGGGCATAATCATACTCACTTCACTGGGTGGTAGTGAGTATTCCATTAGATCAATTAGAGCACTTGGCACCTACTAGTGGTCCTAAAATCCACAGCCATTGTCACCAGTCATCAGCGAAATAAGGAACCTTAGAGGTTGGTTGGTTCATTAATTAATTCATCCATCTCTCCATCCATTCAATAAGTGTGTCCCGAAACCTACTGTGCGCTGGCCATGCACTGGATAAACATAACAATGGTAAGAAGAATAGCAAAAACTTATATGGCGCTTACTAGCGCCAGGTACCATTGGAAACCCTTTCCACTTGTTAACTAATTTAATATATACACTAACCCTATGAGTGGTACCATTCTTAGTCCCGTTTTTTTGGATTGGTAAACCGAGGCACAGAGGGGCCAAGTGACCTGCCTGAAGTCACAGAGCTAGGAGGAGGCAAAGCCAGGCAGTCCACACTCTCAGCCACTGGACTGTACCAGCTGGGGAAGACAGACGTGGTATCTGCCACTCTTCTGGGTCCCAACTTGCTCCCAAGCCGGGAGCAGCAGGGCTAAGGAGGGAGGGGCCCTGGCTGGGGGAAGGGCATATCTCAGAGTGAATCTGAATATTAGAGGGGTGATTAGCAGGCGATTGGGAAATTTCTATTATTATGAAGCCCCTGGCTGAGCTGAGGGATGCAGGTGTGGCTGTACTAGGGGAGGGAGCTGCCCTGACCTTGCCCTTCCCCTGGCTCTCTGCACCTGGCATTGGGTGGGAGCAACAATGGCCCGTATGGACTGTGTGGCCAGGTGCTGGTAACGCACCTCCACGCATTATCTCGTTTCATCCTCATGGCAACTCTGTAAGGCAGATGCTATTTTGCAGAACAGGAAACGGAGGCTCTTGGAGGTGATGTGACTTACCCAGGGTCTCACAGCTAGTAAGTGGGAAGCCTAGATTCAAACTCGGGTCCTGACCTAGAGTCTTAACCACCCTGCTGAAGATCCCTGGGGCCCAGATGTCTCCTCCACCTCCCATCCGTCCTCACAGGGGCGCTGGAGACATGGGGCGGAAGTGGGGGACTTCCTCTTATGGGCACACCCTTGGCAGCTGTTGTTGCCTCTGCTGCTGCCGTGGGTCAGCTGGTCCCGGCCATGGAACATCATCACAACAGGGCAGAAGTAGGAGTGGGACTTGGGAGACCCCCAGGGCCAAATGGGGACCCGAGATGGAAGTCAGCTGGGGGGAGACAGAGAGTCCCCCAGGAACCCCAGGAAGCAGGATGGAAAGGAAAAGACGACTCATTCCTTGGGCTGCCCCCATGCTTGGAGTAGCATTGGTATTATCTCTTGCCATCCTCCCTACCATGCTGGGAGGATAGGATGTTTACTCCCATTTTACAGATGAGGAAATGGAGGCTGTCGGTGGGTGATGGGACCTACAGTGAGAAGGAGCTGGTCCTTTTGACTCTGAAGCTGGGATACTTGTCTCTGCACCACCTGCCTCTGCTGGGATCCCACTGCCCCTAGAAAGCAAGTTCTCAAAGGAGAAGCTAGCGTTTCATGGGGGCAGTGAAGTGTGACCTGAGGCTGGGAGTGGAGTGAAGGGACAATGGTCCCCAAGCAGTGGTTGGGGGGCCAGGCCACTTCTGGAGCAGGGGAACATTTAAGGGAACACTCCTAGGCCCCGCTCCCCACAGTTCAGTCCTTGGGTGTGGTCTGAGCCGCAGGGCTCAGCCCTGCTCCAGCCCTGGCAAGAGGTTGCTTGTGTGGTCTTCCTGCCCCTGCAGGTCTGTGACCTTCCACCGGCGTCTGGGTGCAGGTTTTCCTGCGGCAGGCGGCTTACCCTCAGAGCTGCATCACTATTGGCTCAGTCCTCTCATTAAACAAACAAGTTACGATTAATTCTGCTGTAAAAAACAAATCTCTTGACAGACACTGCCTTAGGTACCTTCTCCCTTTCTCAGCAGAGCCTCTGGAAAGACCCATCGGTCCTTCCCTTCACCCACTTCCTTCCTCCTGCTCTCTCTTAGAGAGTCTACTAGTCTACTATAGTCAGAGGTCATCCCCGCTGGTCCACTGAAACAGCTCCCGCCCGGGTTCCCAGTGACCTCTACATTGCCAGCTCCATAGTCAATTCTCAATCCTCGGCGGCGTTTGAGAGCTGATCATTCTCTTCTCCTTGAAACGCTCTTTACTCAGCTCCCAGGGACCTCACGTCCCATTGTCCTTCCACCTCAATGGCCGCCCCTTCCCAGTTGCTGGTGGGTCCTTCTCCCAGCCTCTGAATGTCGGATGGCCCAGGACTCAGTCCACAGACTCTTACCTTTTGGGGGTTTGAGTACACGCTCTTCTGGGTGCAGGGGTCTGGGCCGAGTTACAGTTCATCCTTACAGATACGTTATTACTGGCTCACTCTTAAAACATCCTGGACAGCCACTGTCCTCACTCCCTAGGGGTTCTTCCTATCCCATGACTTTATTTTTCTTGCTGCAATCTTTAAAATTGAGGTGTAATTGACATGCAATAAACTGCATGTAAAATGCACAATTAGGTAAATACTGGCACGCATATATACACCCCTGAAACCATCATCACAGTCAAGATCGTGAACACAGCTATCGCCCCCAAAAGTTTCTTCTTGCCCCTTTGCGATTCCTCCTTCCCACACATCCCTGCCCAGCTACGCCCAAGCAACCATTGGTCTGCTTCTCTTCATTGTGGGCAAGTTGCGGTTTCCTCGAATTTTATGTAGACGGAATCGCTCAGTATTTACTCTTTTTTGTCTGGCTTTTTTTTCATTCAGTATAATTAGTCTGAGATTCATCATGTTATTGTGTGTCTCAACAGTCCATTCCTTTTGTTGCTGGGGAGCATGTCGTTGTATGAACATACCACAACCTGTCGATCTGTTCATCCACTGATGGGCATTTGGCTATTACAAGTCAATCTTCTGTGAGTATTTGTGTGGAGTCATTGTATAAACATGTAAGTTTTCTTTTCCCCTGAGTAAATATCTATGAGAGGAATGACTGGGCTGTATGGTAGGTGTATGTTTAACTTTTTAAGATCCTGCCAAACTGTTTGCAAAAGCGCTGGCACCATTTTGCCTTCCCGCCAGCAGTGTGTGAGCGTTCCAGTTGCTCCACGTTCCCACACGCGATAGAGCCAGTCTTTCAACTTTTAGCCACTATATAAAATACTGTTGGTATGTCGTGGTATCTCATGGTGATCTTAATGGGTTTGGGTCATAATCCCAAAAGACACAATTGTGAATGCTGTAATTCCCAGTATCGAAATCCCGAAAAATCAAAAATCCCTGAAGTCTAAATCTCTAAAGTCTAACATCCCTAACGTCTACAATCC